>JAWPHD010007456.1:0-128789 GCA_037043455.1 Cyrtodaria siliqua | reverse complement strand
TGGTGGAATTCACAACAACAAAATTGTAACAGTTTGCAACTTTTCTATAAACTTCCCCAAGTTAATAGAACTCGTTCTTCGCCGTTTAAAGGTGTAGGCCCTCTTCCCCAAATTCTGAAGAAGAAAGAAAAGTCCCTCCATGTTGCCATCCAAGATACGGATTCATATGTTAGATACGTAAGGCTGGTATTGTTCGATTACTCGTTTTACAAACCCTCCCAGGTTTAGACACTAACTTTTTATGACTACTAGCCTAGAGGGCTAGTGCCTTCTTATTTTTACTAGCCCTTCTTAAAACCAACTAGTCCTCCTTTTACTCTTTTGCGGCAAAATAAAAAGATACCAAAATATCAATCAGTACTGTTATTCATTCGATCTTTGGAGATCGCTGAGCCCGATACTTATATTTAGTTATCGGTGGTACATTTTCAATTTCTTTTGTTTTCTTACTTAATTTTTGATTCGGTGGTTCCACTACTCCGGCCTATAAAAGGCTCTGGGTATTGTTTAACCACTTATAGGATATGTTGTCTGCTTTTTAATTTAGTCTTTTGGCTGTTACTTGTGATACGCAGGCTTCAAAACCGCTGCTCCCAACTAAATTCCATTATGTTTATTTCGCTCTTCGGGGCATTTAATTTTATTAGATACTTGGACCATACGCCGTACGACATGGGGAAGCATATAACTCCATGTCCACCGCCGTATGCATGCCATCTTTGGGATGGTTGAAATTGTGTACTATTGATTTTATGAATATTGAGTTCTGCTCAACCCGGGGCTAGAGGGCGTGAGCGGTAGCTAGCATAATTCACTACCGCTCATGAACAGTCTCAATCAAACCGAGACTGCAATATTTCGTATGTGTCGTGCTCGGCCGTTTCCAAAGGTCCATTATCATACTTTTTTTGGTAGCTCCATGGATAAGGCCTTGGCTTTGGAGCTATAAACATACATCTGACCAGCGTGGGTTCGCTCCATGGCGACGGCATGTCTGAGGGGAAACTTCATAATCCATCTCTATCTATAGCTGAGGTTGCATTTCCTATATGACTGTACATCTTGTAAATATTGCAAGACAACAGCTTTGGACTAGGTCATAGTCAAATTTATTTATAGGCCACGGCCATTTTATCCTTCTTTGCAGCGGCCTATATAAGGCATTTTCTACAATCAAATTTCTTTTAAAGTCATGCCGACTTACCTTGGAAATTTCATCTCCCGTTTATGGATGACATCATATTTTTCCGCAATTAAAGGCAAAAGGCCCCTTCCCAAAACAGGGAAAAGGGCCTGTAGGCACTTACACGATGGCTAAAATACACGTATGTCGAGGGTTTAACGCGAAACTATTGTAACTCACTAATCTAGTTCTAATATTTTGTGACATTATAAAGGGTCAGTATCTGATAAGGATTATGTAAAAAAAATCATTTTCAGAAAAAAAGTGAGTTACAATAGTTTCGCGTTAAGCCCTCGATGTGTTTATTTGAATCATGTTGTTTTTTGCTTTTCCTATTCTGTTTTTCGTTTGTTTCGATGGAGACAGTTCCGTATCTAATTATCGCCACATATTTGTTTACAATGTGAAGGTCACATTCACATTCATCATGTCAATAAAATGCTTAGAAATTAATATAGTGATAGAAATGCTAGAGTCTCTACGAAAAAGATATGGGGATATGTATAAAACGCGGGTTATTTTTCAGCATTTGCATGGCCAATCAGTGATGAGTAATTTGACACATCTACACATTCGCACATTCGCAGGTGCTTGTCTTGGTCTATATCATACCCTACTTTACATTACGTCATTTAAGAGTTTGAATAGGAAAAATTGAAATGATTTGGCAATTTTTGACATCAGGATTATATACATGTAATATCATTTAAAATCGACATTTAAATAATAAAAACAACTAGCCCGTCGGGCTTGTCAACTGTGAGTTTTAACTAGTCCTTCTCGAAAGTGACTAGCCTCGGGCTAGCGTTAGTGTCGAACCCTGCCTCCTATGTTACTGATAAAACGAAATTATGAATTTTATTTTTCGGTAAGGAAATTTGATAATTTAGGTGTGTTTCCTATTGCATGCTCTAAAAAAATAGGGTAGGTCGGTAGGCATTTTTTTTTCTTTTTCTTTTTTTTTTTTGGAGCAAGATATTGTGAGTTCTACATGTATTTTTCTCATAAATCCCATACAAGTTGATGATACAACTGAAAGTTTCTCTGTGATGTAAGTTTACCTTGATATATTGTGATGAATCACTTCAGAACTTTTTTTTTTTTTTTAATATTTTTTTTTTTCATAAAACGTTTTAGGGACGACCCCTTAAAAATAGGGTCGGTCGGGCCACCGGAAACACAGGTTTTTTTTTTTTGGCCTTACCCAGATTTTACTTAAACATGATTTCATTATCTTTTCCTTTCCAATTAGTTAACTGTATTAGTGGAGTGCGTGGTCCAGTGGTAGAGCGCCGAACTCCTGATCGAGAGGTCGTGGGTTCGATCCTCCGTCGCGGCCACGTTATTTATCCTTGAGCAAGATAATTAATCCACATTGCTTAGTACTGGTTCTACCCAGGAAGCCATCGAGAGTGATTAATCTAAGTTGCAAGAACTTGTTTCGCAATCGATGTAAAATAAATATGTTTAGAACAGTTAACTGTATGTTCTAAACAGACAGGTAAATAATATTTACTTGGTTGACAGCCTACATGCACATGCATTAATTAACTGACAATCTTAAAAGAAGACAGACAGTTGCTACTTGATAATGTTAATAATACAGCACTGCTGAGCAGATTTCAAATCTTAGGTTTCTGCTGAATGAGACAAATATTTGTTAAAGGCCGGGACAGAAGGTGATTTAGAGGTCATCTTAATATGACCATGCTGAAGTCCTATTTACTAACCAATAATTTGCAATTTACAATATTGCAGTAAACCACGGTGTATGTAAACGACTGTGTATATTTTCATGAATTGATGCAATAAGTAACTTTATCCTTATGAAATATATTAGAAAATATCACTAAATGCATGAAGTTTAAATTTGCTATTTGTAATATGATGTAATGTAGTTTAAATTTGCTATAACATGTAATTCCATAAAACAAATACTTTGATCACAAAAACTTAGTACTTCTCACAATTAAAGCCTTAAAACGCCAAATGAATTAATACAACATATTGCTGATTATCTATTAATAACTACATTTTATCATTATTTATGAATTCAAAATAGTACAGTGACCTTTGGTCATGTCTGATTTAATCACTTGTTAGGTATTCTGATTCTTATGCTGGTGTAGGTCTCATGACTTTACATAAGCTTTGAGGGGTGTGACAAATGTTTTTCTTTAATAATAAATGATGGTCATGTTCCCGATGGGAACTGTTCTCTACCTCTACAGGTGTTTTTTTTAAAAATAGCGGAAGGCGCCCAGGCCCTTTCAGAGGGGAAAAAACGCGCGATTTTTTCGATTTAGGGGAAACATTTTCTTGCGGTAATTTTGCCAGTTGTGCGACATCGCTGATAAAAGTTCACAAAATATACCGGAAACCACAACACTTACTTCCCTTGTTATTAGTCATTGTCGTAAAGGTAAACCGTAAAGTGTTCTACGATAAACAATTGCGAAGCGTCGAAGGCGATTTATCGGGGTTTTTTTGTCCATGATTTTTTTTTTTTTTAAAAATAGGGGAAAAATGTAGGTTCCCCAGATAGGGGAAGACGCCGGATACCGGCGTCAGTTATATAGTAAAAAATAATTGCTCTAGCTTCAAAATCATCTCTTGGGTAACTGAGCAGAAATTGATTTGAATGTTTTTAACAGCTCATCAACAAATTAACCCTTAACCTGCTAAGCATGACTATAAAATAGCCTCTGCATCCATTGTTACCCCAGATCATTCTACGAGTAGCTCACAGGCTGATCAGGGTTTACAATGTTCATCTGCTGATCAGTCATTTTCTCCAAAACACCCCTTTGTCACATAAATGGAATGGTCTTAATTAAAACAAAGAACAGTCCATTATATATATATGCCAAGGCTTATTAAGCTCCTCCGAGGGCTGGCGTGGCGCAGTCGGTAGCGCGGCGGATTTGTAACCGGAGGCCCCGGTTCAATCCTCCGTGGTGCCACTGAGTTCCGTCGGTGTGTTCTTGGGCAAGACACTTTCCCTTAGCCTCGTCCGTAGGATTGGGACGTAAACCGGGCGGTCCCGTGTATCGGTCTATCCTCCGAGCATGTTAAAGAACCATAGGAATCTATTCGATAATAGGAGTAGGGCAGGTTCCCGGATTCCTATGTATCCTTCCCCTCTCTCTGGGGCGGCTCTAAATAACCTATACTGTGTTGATGAGCCGTTAAACAACATTCAATCATTATTAAGCCCCTCCAGAGAGAAAGGAAGGATACACAAGCAAACTGAAATACTAACAAGTAGATCCCTGTGGTTTTTTAACATGCTCAGAGGATAGATCAGATACACGAGACTGCCTGGTTTAATGCCCCGACGGACAATTCTAAGGAAAAGTACTTTACCCCAAAACACACCAATGAAATTCAGTCAGCTTGTGGGGCTTGAATCTAGATCCTCCATATTTCAAGCCTGGCTGCTGCCGGTGACGGTGACCATGCTATCCACTGGCTCAAATCAGCATGAAGTATTTTTTTGATTTGCTAATCAATCATTATTAAAGTGTTTTTCCTTGTTAATGTCAAATTTCCTTGTGTTATTGTAATACAAATGTATTCATGCAGATATTTCATAAACAAATGTGGTCAAGTGGTTCACAAAGGAAGTTTCAAAACTGAGAAAAAAATGGTAAAACTGTGGAATATGGTTTTGTTTGGTAGCAGTTTTCCAATTCACCCATCGAGTAAATAATGAATTATTTAAGCATAAGATCATTTAATTATATCAAGCATTAATTATATTTTGAGACTGAGCACTTAATTAAGACATTTCAGGCACGTGAATTGTGTTTATGTGGGCAGTATTAAAAATATGGCTCAGTTTCAGTTTTTATTCAGGCTCAAACATATAATAAAAATATGTCTGGATGTACTTGGTAACAATTTCGTACCATCATTATCATTGGTGTAATATTCGAGTAATTTAAGATTACGTAACATCGGTACATGATTGTATTCTGTCACAGTATTCAAAGTTGGAAATTTCTAAAACATTATTTTTTTGAGCACTTAATTGTTCATTAAGACATTTTGGGTGTGTGAATTGTGTTGATTTGTGAGGGTAATGACAATTTTAAAAACATGTCTGGATGTACTTACAGGCAGTTATAAGGCACAGACCTAGTATAGTAAAAGATGGACAAAGAGTGATTAAAATATTATTTTTAATGAATCAATTGATTTCTGAACAAACAAAAAAATGTTTATAAATATAAATATATATCGATACATATTTATTTTTTTCGTTCAGAAATCAATTGATTAATATTTTAATCACTCTAAATCCATCTTTTAATATCCTAGCTATAAACATTTTTTTGTTTGTTCAGAAATGATTAATTAAAAATAATGTTTATAACTAGCATTATTATTGGTGTAATATTTGAGTCATTTAAGACTACATCATACATGATTGTAGTCAATGTTTGAAATTTCTGAAATAATATTTTTTGGAGCACTCAAGTGTTCATTATAATTTACGACATTTCGGGCAGGTGAATTGTGTTGATTTGTGAGGGTTATCACAATTTTTGTTGAAATATGGCTGGTTGTCATTTGGTAATGCACGGTTCTGGAAATACGGTTGCCCGACGCCCCGAGAAAGTGCATTTTGCGTGCGGGCAAGTGACCTTTGCAAATATGGTTGCCCGCCACTTGCCCGACCGGACGTTTCCATTCTAGACCAAATTTGATAATTGAACAAAAACTGACCGCTGTTTTTCGCCGGGAGCGATTGTTAACAAGATCAAACAACTTTCAGTACAATCAACATTCTCAGGCACATTAATCAGTGTCATTATATCAATAAACAACTAATTAACTCTCACGCGTATTTCACACCCTTTGAAAACAACACAGTATCGCAATCTGTCAGACGTGTGTCGATGGTCCAATGAAATCGCGACAATCATGTCCGTGACCTTCCAACCATAAAAATAGCTTCTAACAGAAAGTTTTCATTATAATCTCTGAACGTCATTTGGACCTTTCACCACTCAAATATAGAAAACTCTTTCTTAATTTGCAAATTTAATCTGTCAAAATAAAGATGTATACAGACCCATGTGACATCATGTTTTTGTTTATATAAACTTGTCGAAGATTTTTTTCGTGACGAAAATGCATTATTTTTACTCGAAGCACTCGTTTATCAATGAGATTTTATGAGGTATTTAGTGTATTTCATTGATATAGTCTGTAATAAACCATATGTGGAAGTGCATACTACACAAATAAGTTGCAAAACTTAACGATATGCGCATGTCATGGGTTTTCGCGATTTCAAAAAGAACCACGGAACATTGATCTCAAGTTCTGAACTTTCGCTTTTAATAAATAAGATTACTGCTACTACTTCTTAAACAATTCCTAGGCCAGGGAAAACCTTGTGCATGCTTCTTGCTTTCATCTAGTTCCCATTAGTTCAAATACAAAGGTGTAGGAACGTTACAGATATTGGTTTACTTCTAAAAGTCATCATTATCATAAACATTCATAACTTTCACATCTGGTTAAGGTAGGTCAAGATATTCAGTAGGTGAACATAAAGGGGTTTACTAGTCAGACTTTATCCTCTATCTCTGTATAAATATAATCGACCATTATTTATTTTATTATTTATTTGGTGTTTTGAAATCCGACAGCACCAAAAGAAGATACATAGCTACACATGAAAACTAAAAGCTTTTAATATAATTATTACTATAAATTACCTTGATTAAAGGCTAACTTCAGTTGAGCATCAACCATGAACACCGAGTTTATCACCTTCCAGAATGTGGAGGTGTTTTATTTTATTGACCACTGATTGGTAAAATTATTCTGATGATCTTATGTGTAAGCACAGACATATATAATAAATCTGTTATTAGGTCTTTGGTTAAAGTTATGAATTGGTGTTATATTATTATTTGAGTATTTTAAATTTAAGACTAGATCTATATTATTCAAACATTGAAATTTCTGAAATACTTTTTTTTTTTTAACTTTTAAGTCTGGTCAGAAGTCTGGCCATACAGAGGGATGGAAGCCAAATGTATATTGCTAATTATCCGAGGTGGATATTTGCTTCCTGTTGGGAAGACAGCCAGGCTAATTGCTATAATTACCCAGGGCTTTATATTTCAATTGCAGTGCTTTGGAGGGTATAGAATCACTTGGGTTAAACGTCTAATTTTAAAATGAAAGGAAAATGTTTATTTAATTTCTGATTTAGATTTACCCTTTTAGTTGTATGATAGCAAAATTTCTAAAATTATTGTCCTGAAACTGTGATTTTTTTATTGGCGTTTTTGCACCAATATTTACATAATTTCATTTTATCCTTAAAAGTGCCAAACTTCAACAAGTTACCTTAATTGATGATTGCATTTTGACCTTTGTCCCTAACATTTGTTAAAACAGCAAATATTTATTTCTGAGTTTAAATGTGACAGTACGAATTTTTCGTTTCAAAAACACACTTCATTCAGGTAGTAGAGAATCATTTTTTCTGAGAGGTGTTGCACGTATTGATATAAGTAAGTAAGTAAGTAAGTAAATATTTTATTAAAGTGACATGTGTACATGTAACATAATATACAATAATAGCAATTTAAACACAACACCCGGCCCAATGGACCTATAAGTCACCTATACAATACAAGTAATATAATTTTCACGTGAAATTATGTTGGCATTTTAAACATTATCAATTAATAAATAAAACATGTTAAACTTTTGCATAATATTATATTGATGGGAATGATATCAGTTATATAATGCATTTCTTCTTCTCATATAAGCTTTAACAATGTATTTAGCTACTTTTCTTGGATATATTTTGCATGGAAAAATGTCCCAAATAATTTCACCGTTGAATAAATATATGCTTATATGATATATCTTCAAGCCTGGAAAGTTCTAAAATAATCTAAAATATATGAGCTAAGAAAATTGAATTTAAACAGGAAATGATTCTTTACTACCAGTGATTCTATACACCCCAAAGCACTGTATCATCCCAGTATGGTGGACTCGAGATAATTTATAACTGTGGTCACATAATTTCTTAAAGTCCACAAACACATCACCGTAAAAGTTCACCATAAAGACTTTTATTTTGTATTGCTCATGGGTTTATACACTGTCGGTGTTATAAAACATCCCCAAACTTAAAAGGAAAGTGCCCCACCCACCTGTTTAAATCATATGTAAACAAACTTACCTTACCAACACATCTAAAATCCTTTTCCAAAAGCTTGGCATTGCGTCACTGGCAATTACATATCACTGGCGTTATCTAATATTGGAATAAGTACTGATAAAGGTGATCCTTAAAGAGCAACTAACACAATTAAGAGAATAAAGTAGCAGTCTCGGTTTTATTGAGACTGTAAACGCATTTTCTAACAAATATATCAATTCAAATGAAATAATTTCCTGGAAAAAATACTGATTAAACTTGCCCAAAGTATCTAAACTTGTAAACTTCCTATCTTGTAAACCACGCGAAACGCGAGAGGGTCGTTCAAAAGGTTTGGTGTCAGACTGTTCTACTACGCATGACCCGTTTTACACGTTGATCGAGCGAGTGGCGTAGCTGCTCTCAGATTTTCACTGGATATAGTTGGATAAAAATTATTTCCATTTTTCTAAAGGTATTTTTATATCTTAGATCTACATATGTATATAGAGCGTCTTCGGGTATATCCGAAAACCTAAGGTATTTGCGATATGTTACCTTCTGTATTGAATTTATTTTGAAGGCACATATTCCAATAAATACATTATTTATCGCTTGTTCAAATAAAATTATCATTAATTTGTTATATACAGCATTTCTTATAAAAAGACGTATTTCCCCATACATCGACGTCGGCAACTTCCGAACACGTCGGGTGCGCCGAACATCATGTTTCGGGTAATTCCGAACAGTGTCGGGTAATTCCGAACAGAAAGGTATTTTTAAAAAAATCGTCACATTTAAAACATTTTACTAGTTTACAACACACAATAATCATAAGTTGTGAATTAAAGGAACTTTTTAATACTTAATTAACAAAATTGAACCAATGTCTTAAAGTCCATACAGCACATTGTCTCAACACAACTATTTTCAGTCAGTTTATGCAGAATCACTCAGAGATAAAACTCTCCGTCGTCCTCAGAGTCGCAGTTTGGACATATAAACGACATAATGTCTGGTGCACATTTATCATGAGCCCAACCACGGCACACAATACACTGAACCAATTCTTCCTCTGGCACGCTGTTTGAGAAGGGATCCATGCAGTATCATCGTCGTCGGATGACTCATCCGAGACTGCAACCATTTTCCGACTTTTTTTAGCAGCTGACCCACGCTTTCCTTTATTTTTCGTTTTAAGCTCTTGTACATCACTTCTGTTCTTTAGTTTCTGTTCATTGCGCAGCTGTTGTTGGATCCTTTTGCCTTCTTTAAGCTTTTCCTTTTCTTGTTGTCTCTTCATCATTTCTTCGTTTTTTCTCATTTTGTTTTCTTCCAGTTGTGTTTTCCTTTTTTCACGCTCAAGCTGCCTTTTCAGCTTCTCTTCAAGAACCCTTTCTTTTTCTTTTTGCTTTTCCTGTTGCATTTTACGGAATGCATTTCCTGTAATTGCCTTTGGATGTTTAATTGGATTTGGTTTTCTTTCGTATGCAACTGAAGGAACTTTCAGGTATGTACTGAATGGAGATAGTATTGGCTGATCATTTGGGATTGACGATGTTTCACCAGTTACATCGACTGCTGGTCCATGTGTTGCTATGCTGGTCGCCACTTCATTGGTATGTCCATTTGATGTTGTTGCTGCACCCGGTCCTATCACCGGGTTGGTGTCTGTTATGGCAGTAACTGGTACTGTGTCACCATTTTGAGCAAATCCGGTGTAACGGGAAAATACTGGACCGGGAAAAAACATGGACGGAAGCTACACTGCGCATGCGCGTATTACTTTCGGCTAAATATAACAAAACTGTCTATAGGGAGCATCTCAAAGGTTAAAGTCAATGCAAATGTACAACACAATGCAGAAGAATCATAGAAATTGTACACACCAGCTGCCAGTGGGAACTTCGCATACTTTCCCTTATTATTTTGTACGATGACTGCATTAATATAATAGTCTGGATGAACTCAAAGGCGTACCAACACATGAAAGGTTATATGGCGCCTAATAGGCATGAACATGCCAGGGTCATCATCCATGTACATGGAGATAAGATATGGAGAATGGGCTTAGGACCTTTTCACCTTGAACGTCAGAGTTGCTGCAAATTCTATTGTAGATACTCCATTTAAGCTGGAGCCACGTTTATTCTTTTTCTGCCACTTTTCTTAGTGATGTGGGCGAGATGGCACCTGAAACAATGCAGGGGTCATGATGACGATCTTTAATGAGCATGAACAAAAAATGACAAAACGAATATGAATGGGGGTGGGGGTCCTACCCCTCTGCATGTGAAGGTGTGTTTGCAGTTGCAGCGGTTGTATTCTACCCCGGCAATCACACGGGGAGCTGGATAGTTAACCTTAATGTAGTTGTATACAAACTCATTATATAATTAATTCTCATGTCAGCCTCATTAATGAGGCAATAGTATAACCAATAACACTCTATCAAATCAGAGCGGAACCATTGTTAGAAGAAAATAACCGCCGGGAAATAACTGGACACGGCCGGAAAAAAGCTGGACATTGTTGTGTATCTCAATAATATGTTATCATATCTCATCTCCAATGTTTTCCCGCTCATCTCTCATGCCAACCTCACCAATGAGGCAATAGTATAACCAATAACACTCTATTAAATCAGAGCGGTACCATTGTTAGAGGAAAATAACCGCCCGGAAATAACTGGACACAGCCGGAAAAAAGCTGGACATTTTGTTTTAAACATATTTATTTTACATCGATTGCGAAACAAGTTCTTGCAACTTAGATTAATCACTCTCGATGGCTTCCTGGGTAGAACCAGTACTAAGCAATGTGGATTAATTATCTTGCTCAAGGATAAATAACGTGGCCGCGGCGGAGGATCGAACCCACGACCTCTCGATCCGAAGTTCGGCGCTCTACCACTGGACCACGCACTCCACTCATCCCTCATGTCAACCTCATTAATGAGGCAATAGTATAAGCAATAACACTCTTTTTAATCAGAGCGGTACCATTGTTAGTGGACAATAACCGCCCGGAAATAACTGGACACAGCCGGAAAAAAGCTGGACATTGTTGTCTATCTCAATAAAAAGTAATCATATCTCATCTCCAATGTTTTCCCGCTCATCCCTCATGTCAACCTCATTAATGAGGCAATAGTATAAGCAATAACACTCTATTTAATCAGAGCGGTACCATTGTTACAGGAAAATAACCGCCGGAAAATAACTGGACACAGCCGGGAAAAAAGCTGGACATTGTTGTCTATCTCAATAATATGTTATCATATCTCATCTCCAATGTTTTCCCGCTCATCTCTCATGCCAACCTCACTAATGAGGCAATAGTATAACCAATAACACCCTATTAAATCAGAGCGGTACCATTGTTACAGGAAAATAACCGCCGGGAAATAAGTGGACACACCCGGGAAAAAACTGGACATTATTGTGTATATCAATAATATGTTATCATATCTCATCTCCAATGTTTTCCCGCTCATCTCTCATGCCAACCTCACTAATGAGGCAATAGTATAACCAATAATACTCTATTAAATCAGAGCGGTACCATTGTTAGAGGAAAATATCCGCCGGGAAATAACTGGACACAGCCGGGAAAAAACTTGACATTATTGTGTATCTCAATAATATGTTATCATATCTCATCTCCAATGTTTTCCCGCTCATCTCTCATGCCAACCTCACTAATGAGGCAATAGTACAACCAATAGCACTATATTAAATCAGAGCGGTACCATAGTTAGAGGAAAATAACCGCCGGGCAATAACTGGACACAGCCGAGAAAAAACTGGACCATATTGTGTATCACAATAATATGTTATCATATCTCAACTCCAATGTTTTCCCGCTCGTCTCTCAAGCCAACCTCACTAATGAGGCAATAGTATAACCAATAACACTCTATTAAATCAGAGCGGTACCATTGTTACAGGAAAATAACCGCCGGCAAATAACTGGACACAACCGGGAAAAAACTGCACATTATTTTGTATCTCAATAATATGCTATCATATCTCAACTCCAATGTTTTTCCGGTCATCCCTCATGTCAACCTCATTAATGAGGCAATAGTATAACCAATAACACTCTATTAAATCAGAGCGGTACCATTGTTACAGGAAAATAACCGCCGGGAAATAACTAAACACAGCCGGGAAAAAACTGGACAATTTTGTGTATCTCAATAATATGTTATCATATCTCATCTCCAATGATTTCCCGCTCATCTCTCATAGAGGAAAATAACCGCTGGGAAATAACTGGACATCATATGGAAATAACCGGACCATAATATAGTTTTTCTTAAAATATGTTATTATTTTGCACTTATGTTTTCTACATCGTTCTCAGCACTGAGATACGATAGTTATAACTAATTCACTAATATATTATATTATAACAAGACATATATTGACGCAACAATGTGTCGAGAAATAACTGGACATAGCTGGGAAATAACTGGACCATATATAGATTGTTTTACATTTTGTTATTATTTTTTTACTTTTGATGCATTCTACATCCTTCTCAGCACTTGCAAAAATTGCAATTATTTAATATAGGTCTATATTTTATCTTTGCAGATCACGCAAAAGGATTTATTATAAACATCGTACATAATTTTTAGATTAATCACGTGACCTAACCGTTCGCCCTACTTCCTTTGACGTTGACAGAGTCAAATGAGGAACGAGTGTACTCTGGGTAGAGATTGGGTGCGCCTGTTAAACAGGCAATCACTCCGCAAGCCGTTGAACTCAAATACATAATATAGTACATCAGTTTGGAAAACTTAATACGTTTTAAATCCTTTTTTGAGATTATTTAATCATTGTTTCCAAAAGATTATAATTGCATCCACATAATAAATACTTCAAGACGTCGCGCACGTTAGTGGTACACATTGCGTAACATGCGTCGACGACGTCAAACGTCAATTATTGCAAAAAATACGTTCGTTTTGCATTACGTTTAGGAAATGAATTGAATGTAATTGAATGTTGTTGAACGGCTAATCAACACAGTACAGGTTATTTAGAGCCGCCCCAGAGAGAGGGGAAGGATACAAAGGAATCCGGGAACCTGCACTACCCTTATTATCGAATAGATTCCTATGGTTCTTTAACGTGCTCGGAGGATAGACCGATACACGGGACCGCCCGGTTTACGTCCCCATCCAAAGGACGAGGCTAAGGAAAAGTGTCTTGCCCAAGAACACACCGACGGAACTCAGTGGCACCACGGAGGATTGAACCCGGGGCCTCCGGTTACAAATCCGCCGCGCTACCGACTGCGCCACGCCAAAAATGAAGTTGTAATTATAAATCCATTAAAGGTGCTTGTCAATAATTTGTACCCATCTACTATTTACATGTCAAATGAAAACATAACAACATCATTCTGTGATGCAACTAAATTTTACTCAGATGCTCAGATAAAAAGGAAAATGTATCACTACGGATTATGTTTATAATCCAAATACATTTCGCCAAATATATATTAACAAAGAACATGCACACTATGCAATGATATGATTTACAGTTCGCATCAGAAAACAAGAAGAAACTGATGCAAAGCATCAGGGCGTCGCAGAATGTTTTCAAAAGGAAGAAACAAACATGTGTATTTATTTGTCTTTTTTTATTAAATATAACAACAAAAATGTAGAAATACTTTAAAAAGTATAAAAAGTTATATGGCAACAGTAAGCAATAGTAACTTGAGAACCATTGGTAATATCTGATCATGTGATCAAAACCGCGGGTCATAAATTAGTCAATGGCTATGTACTCGGCAAACATCGGAATTCGCGGCGCTCCACATGGTATTTTTGTATCTCCCTTGGATTGGTGCCCGGTCCAACAGGTAACAATCTATCGAGACCGGGCACCTGAAACATCACGTGGTATCTGTTTGTGTTGAACATGCCACTGTTCAGTGGAAAAAGTTGGATTTAAGTTGATAAATAACAAAAGGATTTAAGGAAATATAACTTCGATCAATCGCTAATAGTGTGCAGTGCAGTATATATATAAGCCAATTTCAGTACAGCAATTTCAATACAACAACACGATCTTATGGCCAGTCTTTTACTCCCAACATTTTTAATCACATGCTCCTCCATATGTAACGTGCGCGTCAAAAACCAATACAAATATAGCATGCCGCCAATAAATATGTGTACGATGACACGTGCTTACAAAGTAATGCAATACGTAAGTTCTAATTTTGATGTACACTATTTTTTTACTAGTATTCTACGACTCATTATCGTTCAACGTGTCCAGAATTGTATGATGCAAAACCTCCGGCACATCTACCATCGGGCAGGTACACATGCCCGACACGGGCAGGTACACATGCCCGACACCTGCCCGATGTCTTTTCATTAGTTTGTATTTCGGAGCGACCCATTGATACGGTTATAATAGCATCCTTAAATGACCAAAGTTCCCGCGTTGTATGTTGTTCTAAAATCACCATCTATTTGTTCGTTTAATATCTTCGCAGAGGAAGTAGCCGCAAAAAGATAATAGTCTACGTCTGGGTCGTCCGCTAAAACAGCAATTATATCGCTAGTGTTAACCATTTCTTTTAAGGAGATCGACGTCTCAGTTTCCGTTTCATTTTCAACTACAGTCTTTGTTTCTCTGTCTCTAGTACCTTTGACCTTCTTTTCCCACTCATTTTTTCCTTTTACGCTGTTTTTGTTTTGCATACCATCTTGTTTTATTTATTAAGATTGTTTTGTTTTTTTCATTAAGAAGAAAGAAAAAATATATCACAAGTGCGTAGCACGGGAGAATTTATTTATATTTTTCTCATTTCTGAGAAGAAAATGATTCGCATATTCTTTGACAACAAATATGTTTATAATAATGCATCCGATTTACGCTAGTATGTATATAATATTTAAAATTAACAGACTGTTCCATTTTAGTGAGCGGATGTCTTTATAGTTCAACCCAAACTATATTCACTCAAAACAAATAAAATACACTGGGCCTCCATCTAGCAGATTTGACCTTCAGTGTGGATGATTTGACACAAAAAGGATGCACTGGGCGTATATCCAAGTTGTTTCTTTTGATTTTCGGAATATAAAAATTGAAAAGCTGTTTGCTGCAGCAGGACTTATTCACGCATTCATTTATTTGTTATTGTCATCGATATAGACAGGGCTAATACAGATATTATATGATGAAGTTTTGACATTGTTATTATTTTTTTGCGTGACGTTACTTACGCAACGTTAATAAACTGAAATTTTCATTATTAACCGGACACGGTTATTGTTATAGAAAAATGAGAAAATATGGTTTGACAATGGCGATTTTCTGCATGCAACTGGTGAAATAAAATTACTCGCATATAACAACGTGCTCGTATGTTTATTTTAACGTATTTCTTCAATATTGTTTTCAGGCAAGCTAAATTTTACATCAAATTTATAGAAAATAGCAAAACCCAGCTCTGCAATCGGACACAGACATTTGATTATAGTTTTTGATTGAGTGGTATCCTCATTTTTTTTATTTCCACGGTTTCTTTTCATGATAATTTTACTTTATTGCCGTACACTTTTTCCCCGCGAAAACAAACTAATATAACTTTGATAGCGCGTTAAGTAGAACAATATTGTTAAATTCAAGTATTTTTTATACAGGCGGACATGTCAACTTTGTACGCGTCTTCCTTTAAAACAAGCGTTTTTTTATTGTCTCACATCAATGAAATTTTTCACGGAATAAAATAAGCACTTGAGTCACCGGACTGTTATGTTAAACTATGTTTTAATGCATGCAATACTCTACGATACCTGGATTAATGTCACCACCATGCTATAATTTCTACAAACAAAACGTCACCGGACATCAACATAATTTAATAACAAAATAAAGAATTGTATCGATCCGATAAATAACGTTTTCTGAAAATTGTATTTAATAACTTATAAGCATATACACTATAAGTATGTAAATCTTTTTTTACCCTTTTACCTTCGTTTCTACCCGTTCTGCTCATATAAATATCGAGACTATTCAATGACGTTTTGTTTGGGACACATTTTTCTAACTTTTTAAAATTGCATTTCTGCCGTAGATAACCACAATTTGATGACGAAAAAAGAATGTACGTTAACGTAACTGATGTCATCATTTTGTGTTGAAATATTTGACTTTCACATTTTCGCGCTTTTCTAAAAATCGCTTTTTCTGAGAAAAAAAATTTCACCGCATATTACGCGGGACATTGCAGAAACACGTATTTTATGAAACTATTTCGATATTTAGTTATGGCACCCCTCAAATATCTGTGTTAAATTTTACATGATATGAAAGGGAATTGTATTAGCTTTCTAATGGTATATAACACTAATTCGCATCAATGCAAACACTTTTATAAATGTTTTTTTAAAACGCCGGACATGCCTGTTTTGGTCATGTGTACCAGTAACGTGCGCGACGTCCAAACGAGTATATTTATCACGCTACAGCATTATATATATTGTGCGTTGGCGTAATAGAATAGAATATAATTACATATTTCATGTCAAGGTAAAGTTGTAACCTATTATCATGATTATTTAATATATTTATTTAATATTAAATAACTTGGAAAGGCAAGGCATAGAGTAGTAGATATACCAGGGTAATTGGAAGGTTGAAAGGGGTCGTCATATTATATAATGGTTTATGTAGAAATCAAAGGAGCTCCGAGTATGAACACGAGTGATGATTTCTGTAGAAATCAAAGGAGCTCCGAGTATGAACACGAGTGATGATTTCTGTAGAAATGAAAGGAGCTCCGAGTATGCGTTTGTAGGGGTATTCTTCGTTATGTTCAAGGAAAGGTCAGTTTACCCGAATACAACAATTACATTTCTAGACTTATTTAATTGTAATTTCGAAAGCTCCTTTGAAAGGATACTTAATCTGATTTCACTACCTAGATTAGTTAACTTCATCCCACTCTTAACCAAACTGACCTAGAATGCGAATATTGCAATAAATGCCTGTTTTCTTTAGCAATTTGTTCACGTCCAATCGATTTGTACTTAATAGTTTAAATTATTTAACATATAACTGTTTGTAACTGCTAGCACCATAGTAGGCGGACTATGCTATGTGGAAAAATACTTCAGAAAAAACGTCACATGGTACAGTGAGTATCTAACTATACAAACAACATTTACGAACAAAATAAATCTGGATAAATCAAACAAAACAATTAAATTACCAAGAAAATACTTTTTATTCATTCTATTATTGCAATTTCTGCAATTTAGCATAGTTTGGAATAAGGCATATAGAAAAGAACTTTCGCAGATTTTGGCTGTTTTATCTTTTATTACACGAAATAATAAACCATGTTCATTTGTATGTATACAGTTTTATCAAATTGTTTTATTTTTATAATTTAATAAGAGCATGTATTTTAAGTACGCGTTAATAAATATAGACTGTTGAACGGCACACATGCATACTTGTATGACCTCTACACATGGAAATAGTTTGGAAGAACGGTTTTGTTTTGTATGTTTGTTTGTTTGGTGTGTAACGTCATATGTCAGAACATTTTAGGCTATATATGACGGTCGATTGTTTGTGTTGAAGGCAGACCACCTACTTATTCCTGTGTAGAACCAGTACTGTACATCTCCCGCCATCCGTAAGAATCGACACTTTCTCACTTGATAAGTCGAGATTACAACAAGCAATCAAAGACGATTTTCAATAGAAAGTATTTAAATTATCAAATGTAGGCGAACATCGGACGTTGCGTCTTATGTAGTAAGGAGTTTATAAAGCGTCTGAGTATACATGTATATAACTACTTCAACACTGAGGCCAAATCAAACAATAAAGAAATAGCGTCCGTTTATTTCCCGTCCATGTCCAGATAATTCGCGGTACATCTTTTGATAAAATCAATACTATAATTGTTTAAGCTGTGTGAAGTTGGCTGTGAGATCGAAGATCGTAGATCGACATTCAATATCGAGCTGGGTTTTCAATGTCGATCTAGCTCTGGGATCGATATTCGGTTAAACTTATAAGAAGGCATACTGAATACAGAGCTAGGTTTGAATTTCGAGCTGGCTCTGATCTGAGATCGATATTCGTTTTAAACATACACCAAAGCATTTTGAATACAGAGCTGGGTTTGAAATTCGAGCTGGCTTTGAATTTCGAGCTGACTCTGAGATCGATATTCGTTTTAAACGTATAACAAGGTATTTTGAATACAGAGCTGGGTTTGAATTTCGAGCTTGCTCTGAGATCGATATTCGTTTTAAACGTATAACAAGGCATTTTGAATACAGAGCTGGGTTTGAATTTCGAGCTGGCTCTGAGATTGATATTCGTTTAAACCCAGCTCTGTATTAAGAATGCCTTGTTATACGTTTAAAACGAATATCGATCTCAGAGCCACTCGAAATTCAAAACCAGCTCTGCATTCATAATACATTGGTGTACATTTAAAACGAATATCGATCTCAGAGCCAGCTCGAAATTCAAATCCAGCTCTATATTCAGTATGCCTTCTCATAAGTTTAACCGAATTTCGATCTCAGAGCCAGCTCGAAATTCAAACCCAGCTCGATATTCAAAATGACTTGATGTACGATTAAAACGAATATCGATATCAGAGTCAGCTCTGTATTCAAACCCAACTCTGCATACATAATGCCTTGGTGTAAGTTTAAAACGAATATCGATCTCAGAGCTAGCTCGACATTGAAAACCCAGCTCGATATTGAATGTTGATCTACGATCTTCGATCTCATAGCCAACTTCACACAACCACATAATAGAGGGCCCCATGAAAGACTAATTATTATTATTATTGTTGTTATTATTATTAAACAGATGGTCGATCGTGGTTGGTTAGTCGGGAGAAAATACAACATTTAACGATTTCAATAAGAGGTAAATATACAAACTATGAAACAATGATTAAATAATAATTGTATGACGAATATTGTTGTGCTTAATGAATTACTGTCAATTATGAATAGGATGTGATGATTATACCCCAAATCACTCGGATGTAATGACAATGCTGATCATATCTCTTATCTACACCACTGCACGACACTACATAACACTTCAACAACACTTACAGACAATACCTCGTGTTCCTGTATACTTGCATTGTCAATCCTAGATGTAATCTCATCCGCATGATGTTTACTCGGCTTATTTAACGTTTAATAACATCAAAAACAATTATAAAGTGAATCACATGTAGCCAATGCGCAATATCTTGAAAAATTGTAAACTAGTTTGTATAAAGAATGATGTATCCGTTTAACTCACAACATTTCCATACTTCAACCATATTGGGGCATGGGCTCCCTAATCCACGCCCCCCTCCCCGACGCTTTTTTATTTATTTTTTACATATTTGAATGTTGTTTTGGTCAATTCTTATACATATAGCTATGTTGCCCCCCCCCCCCCCCCCCCCCCCCCCCCCCCCCCCCCCCCCCCCCCCCCACACACACATCCCACCCCCGTCTTCACCCCGGCCTCCCTCACCCACTCAAAACACATTTTTAAATAGTTTTCTTTTACATTTCAGAGTTATTTATGTATTTATATTTTTACACATATAGCTATATTGCCCCCCCCCCCCTCCCCCCCCCCCCCCCCCCCCCACACACACACACACACCTCCCCACTCTTTTCCAGCTGGCTCTGAGATCGATATTCGTTTTAAACGTGAACCAAGTCATTTTGAATATCGAGCTGGGTTTGAATTTCGAGCTGGCTCTGATATCGGTATTCGTTTTAAACGTATAACAAGCCATTTTGAATATCGATCTGGGTTTGAATTTCGAGCTGGCTCTTTGCATTGAGGGTCAAGGCCAAACCCACATTTGCTTTGTCACGTTTCGATGTACCACCCACGATACAACTATAAGCAAAAATTGAAAGGTCTAGTGCATACAGTTTGTGAATTAGTGACACAAACGCAAAAGTTGAACGTAAACATTATTAAGTTATCTTGCCCTTACTTGGAGGGTCAAGGTCACTTCCACATTTGCTTTTTCACGTTGCGATGTACCACCCAAGATACAACTAGAAGCAACGTTTGAAAGGTCTAGTGCATACAGTTTGTGAGAAAACGACCTAAACGCAAAACTTGAATGTTGACGCGGCCACCGCCGCCGCTGCCGCCGGAAAAGCAAGACCTGTGTCTCTTTTTTTCTTCGAAAAGGCGAGACAAATACGAGTTTCGACTGTGGAGTGAGTGGGGGTGGGGGTGTGGGGGTGCTAGGGGTGCTAGGGGTGCTAACACAGCTATAGGTTGGGGTATGGGCAACATAGCTAATAGCTATATGTGTAAGTATTGAGAAAAAACAAAACAGAAATATGTAAACAAAAAGCGAGGGGGGAAGGGGGAGGGGGGTCAACATAGTAAGAATTGACCATATAATTTATTTTCTGTACATATTTCTGTGTTGGTCAGTTCTTACACATATAGCTATGTTGCCACTCCCAATCCCACCCCTCGCCTTCAACCCACGCCTCCCCACCCACTCAAAACACATTTTTAAATATTTTTCTTTTACATTTCAGTGTTATTTATGGTCACTTCTTACACATAAAGCTACGTTCCCCCCCCCCCCCCCCAACACCCTCTCATCAACCTCATCGCGCCTTCCCCCCCCCCCCCCCCTCCCACACTCACTTGAAACGCATTTAAAATTGTATTTTTTTTCATATTTCTGTGTTATTTTTGGCCACTTCTTACACATAGCTATGTTGCCATCCAATCCCCCCCACCCACCCACCCCCTCCCCCCCCACCCCACATCCCCCACCACCACCACCCCTCGAAATGTTTTTTTGTTGTTTTTTTTTACATTTTTCTTTGTTGTTTTGGTCAATTTTTACACATAAACCTATGTGACTCCCACCCTCCATCCCGTACCTCCACCCACTCCCCCACACTCGAAAGTCTTTATTTTTTTACATAATTATGTGGTCAATTCTTACTAAGTTGACACCCCTCCCCCCTCGGTTTTTGTTTACATATTTCTGTTTTGTTATTTCTCAATACTTACACATATAGCTATTAGCTATGTTGCCCATACCCCCACCCCACACTCGAATTTATTTTTTTACCATATTTCTGTGTTGTTTTGGTCAATTCTTACACATATAGCTATGTTGCCCCCACCCCACTCCCGCATAGAACCACCACTTGAAACTCGATGTGTTTTCTTTACATATTTCTGTGTTGTTTGGTCAATTCTTACACCTATAGCTGTGTTAGCACCCCTCCCCCACCCCCACTCCCCCCCACTCACTCCCCAGTCGAAACTCGTATTTGTCTCGCCTTTTCGAAGAAAAAAAGAGACACAGGTGTTTCTTTTCCGGCGGCAGCGGCGGCGGTGGCCGCGTCAACATTCAACTTTTGCGTTATCTCACAAACTGTATGCACTAGACCTTTCAAACGTTGCTTCTAGTTTTATCTTGGGTGGTACATCGCAACGTGACAAAGCAAATGTGGAAATGACCTTGACCCTCCAAGTAAGGGCAGATAACTTAATAATGTTTACGTTCAACTTTTGCGTTTAAGTCACTAATTAACAAACTGTATGCACTAGACCTTTCAAATTTTGCTTATAGTTGTATCGTGGGTGAAACATCGAAACGTGACAAAGCAAATGTAGGTGTGACCTTGACCCTCCATGCAAAGAGCCAGCTCGAAATTCAAACCCAGATCGATATTCAAAATGGCTTGTTATACGTTTAAAACGAATACCGATATCAGAGCCAGCTCGAAATTCAAACCCAGCTCGATATTTAAAATGACTTGGTTCACGTTTAAAACAAATATCGATCTCCGAGCCAGCTGGAAATTCAAACCCAGCTCTGCATTCAAAATGACTGTGTATGTTTAAAACGAATATCGATTTCAGAGCCAGCTCAGTATTCAAACACAACTCTGCATTCACAATGACTCGGTGTCAGTTTAAAACGAATATCGATCTCAGATCCAGCACGAAATTCAAATCCAGCTCGATATTCAAAATGGCTTCGTGTATGTTTTAAACGGATATCGATCTCTCAGCCGGCTCGAAATTCAAACCCAGCTCTGCATTCAAAATGACTTTGTGTATGTTTAAAACGAATATCGATCTCAGAGCCAGCTCGAAATTCAAACCCAGCTCTGTATTCAAAATGCCTTATTATACGTTTAAAACGAATATCGATCTCAGAGCCAGCTTGAAATTCAAACCCAGCTCGATATTGAAAATGGCTTGTTATACGTCTAAAACGAATACCGATCTCAGAGCCAGCTCGAAATTCAAACCCAGATCGATATTCAAAATGACTTGGTTCACGTTTAAAACGAATACCGATCTCAGAGCCAGCTCGAAATTCAAACCCAGCTCTGCATTTAAAATGATTTTGTGTATGTTTAAAACGAATATCGATCTCAGAGCCAGCTCGAAATTCAAACCCAGCTCTGCATTCAAAATGACTTTGTGTATGTTTAAAACGAATATCGATGTCAGAGACTGCTCTGCATTCAAACCCATCTCTGCATTCATAATGCCTTAGTGTATGTTTATAACGAATATCGATGTCAGAGCCAGCTCGAAATTCAAACCCAGCTCTGCATTCAAAATGACTTTGTGTATGTTTATAACGAATATCGATATCAGAGGCATCTCTGTATTCAAACCCAGCTCTGCATTCATAATGCCTTGGTGTACGTTTGCAACGAATATCGATCTCAGAGCCAGCTCGAAATTAAAACCCAGCTGCCTTCTTATAAGTTTAACCGAATATCGATCTCAGAGGAGCCATCTCTCTATTCAAACCAAGCTCTGCATTCAAAATGACTTGGTGTAAGTTTAAAACGAATATCGATCATAGAGCCAGCTCTGTATTCAAACCCAGCTCTGCATTCAAAATGACTTGTATGTTTGTAACGAATATCGATCTCAGAGCTAGCTTGACATTGAAAAACCAGCTCGATATTCAAAATGACTTTGTGTATGTTTAAAACGAATATCGATCTCAGTGCCAGCTCGAAATTCAAACCCAGCTCTATATTCAAAATGGCTTGTTATACGTTTAAAACGAATACCGATCTCAAAGCCAGCTCGAAATTCAAACCCAGCTCGATATTCACAATGGCTTGTTATACGTTTAAAACGAATACCGATCTCTGCGCCAGCTCGAAATTCAAACCCAGCTCGATATTCAAAATGACTTGGTTCACGTTTAAAACTAATATCGATCTCAGAGCCAGCTCGAAATTCAAACCCAGCTCTGCATTCAAACTGACCTTGTGTATGTTTAAAAACGAATATTGATCTCAGAGCCAGCTCTAAATTCAAACCCAGCTCGATATTCAAAATGACTTGGTTCACGTTTAAAACGAATATCGATCTCAGAGCAGCTCGAAATTCAAACCCAGCTCTGCTTTCAAAATAATTTTGTGTATGTTTATAACGAATATCGATCTCAGAGCCATCTCTGTATTCAAACCCAGATCTGCATTAATAATGCCTTGGTGTACGTTTACAACGAATATAGAGCCAGCTCGAAATTCAAACCCAGCTCTGTATTCAGTATGCCTTCTTATAAATTTAACCGAATATCAATCTCAGAGCCATCTCTGTATTCAAATCAGCTCTGCATTCATAATGCCTTGGTGTACATTTTAAACGAATATCGATCTCAGAGCCAGCTCGAAATTCAAACCCAGCTCTGTATTCAAAATGCATTGTTATACGTTTTAAAACGAATATCGATCTCAGAGCCAGCTCGAAATTCAAACCCAGCTCGATTTTCAAAATGACTTGGTTCAAGTTTAAAACGAATATCGATCTCAGAGCCAGCTCGAAATTCAAACCCAGCTCTGCATTCAAATGACTTGGTTTCACGTTTAACACGAATACTACCGATCTCAGAGCCAGCTCAATATTCAAACACAGCTCTGCATTCAGAATGACTCGGTGTAAGTTTAAAACGAATATCGATCTCAGAGCCAGCTCGAAATTCAAACCCAGCTCTGCATTCATAATGCCTTAGTGTATGTTTATAACGAATATCGATCTCAGAGCCAGCTCGAAATTCAAACCCAGCTCTGCATTCAAAATGACTTTGTGTATGTTTATAAAGAATATCGATCTCAGAGCCATCTCTGTATTCAAACCCATGCAGCTCTCCATTCATAATTCCTTGGTGTACGTTTACAACGAATATCGATCTCAGAGCCAGCTCGAAATTCAAACCCAGCTCTGTATTCAGTATGCCTTCTTATAAGTTTAACCGAATATCGATCTCAGAGCCATCTTTGTATTCAAACCCAGCTCTGCATTCATAATGCCTTGGTGTACGTTTCAAACGAATATCAATCTCAGAGCTAGCTCGAAATTCAAACCCATGCAGCTCTGTATTCAGTATGCCTTCTTATAAGTTTAACCGAATATCGATCTCAGAGCCATCTTTGTATTCAAACCCAGCTCTGCATTCATAACGCCTTGGTGTACGTTTCAAACGAATATCAATCTCAGAGCTAGATATCAATCTCAGAGCTAGCTCGAAATTCAAACCCAGCTCTGTATTGAGTATGCCTTCTAATAAGTTTAACCGAATATCGATCTCAGAGCTAGCTTGACATTGAAAACCCAGCTCGATATTGAATGTCGATCTACGATCTCACAGCCAACTTCACAGAGCTAATTTTTCATGTTATTTAGGGTTAGTGTTTTCATTTTATTGAGGTATTTGTGTGTGTGGGGGGGGGGGGGGGGGGGAGGTGGGGGGGGGGGGGTGCTATAATGCATTTTCCTGATATTGACCAGTTACTTTTCTGTCCAGTTGTTTGCCGGATGCGCTGATGTCACCCAGTGTTGATAATTATGTACACATGCGTGAAGGGTTCGGGATCAAGTTTCTGAAATGAGAAATAATAATAATAATTAATAGCGTTTCTTTCCAAAGTAGCGTACTCGTAACAAAGTTAATTGATCATCTTAAAATTTGACTTCATCCAGTTGTAATGCATTATTATAACGGAAAATATTTGTACATAAATTACGTGTTTAGACTATGTCTTCTGCGTTTTCGTTTTTACAGTTACATTTACTTTTGTTGGCATTATAACTACCACAAACAATTAAGAAAATCAACGCAATCAAACACAAATAAGAAAACGACACAATACAGTCACAAACAAGAGGTCCAGTCACTCTGTCGCAAATTGTTTATATTAATATTCCATGCTATGATATATATGCTGTTGTTGAGTTGTATATATACTAAAGGTAAACGTTCGTTGACTCTCCTCGCGGTCAGATAATCGAACTCTCTATACTATATTAACCGTGAGGTAGAGGCCGTATTAAATAAAATCACAAAATCTGGTCCATTACTATACAACTGTTCTCAGCCGTTGTTCCCTGTAACATTTAAACTATTTTTAAGACCTGCCCAGTTGCAGCTTGGTTTGATTCATCAAATCTGGGATTTATACAATCGTACGAACAACAACACAGGAAAAGCTTCACTTTCACGGCACCCTGGCGGATAGGGTAACTAATGTAAACAAATATTAACTCATCTATAATAGTTTTATTGAAAACAAGCATGAACAAATATATATGATATGTGTGCTGTTTCCGTGCGCATGTGTCTGCCACGTGTGTTGTACATGTATGTGCGACCACAGGCAGACGGCGCGTACCCTAACCCGCCCACACCCTACCCCCCCCCCTCTACTACCCCCTCCCCCTCTACTACCCCCCTCCCCCTCTTTACTACCCCCTTCCCACCCGTTTCTCTACTACCCCCCTTAAATATGTTTTCAATAAACTGTTCTACTTGGTTTTCAATGAAAAAAAAAAAAAAAAAATACATACTCTCTATACCATATATATGGTATAGAGAGTATGTATTTTTTTTTTTTTTTTTTTTCATTGAAAACCAAGTAGAACAGTTTATTGAAAACATATTTAAGGGGGGTAGTAGAGAAACAGGTGGGAAGGGGGTAGTAGAGAGGGGGAGGGGGGTAGTAGAGGGGGAGGGGGTAGTAGAGGGGGGGTAGGGTGTGGGCGGGTTAGGGTACGCGCCGTCTGCCTGTGTGTGCGACCACGTGTGATTGTCTGTCTGTCTGTCTGTCTGTCGGCCAGCCTGCGTGTGTGTCAGCCTGCGTGTTTGTCGGTTTGCATGATTTGTGCAGACAGACAATACAGTATTCATATCTCTCTATCTCTCTCTCTCTAAAAAAATATGAGATAAGAAGACGAATTGTTCATATACAATATATGGTCCATTTATTTCCCGGCAGTGTCCAGTTATTCATAGCTATGTCCGGTTGTTTCACAGTACGTTATTCCGTCTATACCGTATCACTGCCCTGATATAATAGAGTATTGTTACGGATATTATCAGCCAGAAAAAAAAAAGAGATATGATGACATATTGTTCAAATACAATATATGGTCCAGTTATATCCCGGTGATGTCCATTTATTTCCCAGTTATGTCCAGTTATTTCCCAGCACGTTATTCCGTCTACCATATCACTTCCCTGATATAATAGATTATTATTAAATCAAATTATTCAATGAATACAATTGGTTAAAAGTTGATCACATGATTAAAAATAAAAAGGTATATTGACCTGAAAAACGTATATTGACTTTTGTATATTGACCTGTGGGCGGAGTCAAACATAATTATGTGAAAATTAAGTATGAACAATTCAATTTCCATGAATATTCAAAATTGAAAATTTCAAAATTTCAAAATTCAAAATTCAAATTTAAAATTCAAAAATTCAAAAATTCAAAATTTCAAATTTCAAAATTTCATAATTCAACATTCAAAATTCAAAATTCAAAAATTTCAAAATTTCAAAATTTCTAAATTCTCAAAATTCAAAATTTCAAAATTTCAAAATTCAAAATTCCATGAATAATTTGATTTAATAATAAAATAATTGTTGCCTTTTAGGTTCGGTCGATATGTGTATCGCCTCGGTCGATATCACTTTTCTCAGGTCGATAAATACCCATATCGACCTCACTAAAAGGCAATAATTTTATAGTATTGTTGGGGATATTATGAGCGCGAAAACATGAAATATGATTCAGTTGTTCAAATACAATATATGGTCCACTTATTTCCCGGCAATATCAAGTCATTTCCCAGCTATCTCCAGTTATTTCCCAGCACGTTATTCCGTCGACCATATCGCTGTCCTGATATAATAAAGTATTGTTACGGATATTATGAGCGCAAAAACACGAAAGATGAGTCCAGTTATTTCCCAGCACGTTTTTCCTTCTAGCATATCACTGCCATGAGATAATACAGTATTTTTACGGATATTATGAGCGAGAAAACACGAAAGATGAGATATGATGACTTATTGTTCATATACAGTATATGGTCCAATTATTTCCCGGCAATGTCCAGTTATTTCCCAGGTATGTCCAGTTATGTCCCATTACGTTTTTTTCCGTCTACCATATCACTGCCCTGATATAATAGAGTATTGGTACAGATTTTAATACCTCATTAGAAAGCTTGACATAAAAGTGGGCGGAAAAACGTCTTAGATAACATATGATATTCAAATATAATATATGCTCCAGTTATTTCCCAGCATGTTATTCAGTCTACCATATCGCTGCCCTGATATAATAAAGTCTTGTTACGGATATTACGAGCGAGAAAACATGAAAAATGAGATATGATGACATATTGTTCAAATACAATATATGGTCCAGTTGTCCATTTATTTCCCAGCTATGTCCAGTTATTTCCCAGCACATTATTCCGTCTACCATATCACTTCCCTGATATAATACAGTATTGTTATGGATATTATGAGCGGGAAAACATGAAAGATGTGATGACATATTGTTCAAATACAGTATATGGTCCAGTTTTTCTCGGCAATATCCAGTTATTTCTCAGGTATGTCCAGTTATTTCCTAGCACGTGTTTTTAGTCTACCATATCAATACCCTGATATAATAGAGTATTGTTACGGATTTTATTACCTCATTGGTGAGTTTGACATGCAACTGTGCGGAAAAAACGTCTTAGATAAGATATGATATTCAATATAATATATGGTCCAGTTATTTCCCAAGAATGTCCAGTTATTTCCCAGCTATGTCCAGTTATTTCCCACCACGTTATTCCGTCTATCATATCGCTGCCCTCATATAATAAAGTATTGTAACGGATATTATCAGCCAGAAAACTTGAAAAAATGAGATATGATGACATTGTTTAAATACAATATATGGTCCAGTTATTTTACGGTGATGTCCAGTTATTTCCCAGCTATGTCCAGTTATTTCCTTGCACGTTTTTCCGTCTAGTATATCACTGCCCTGAAATAATAGAGTATTGTAACGGATATTATGAGCGAGAAAAAAATGAAAGATGAGATATGATGACATTGTTCAAATACAGTATATGGTCCAATTTTTCTCCCGGCTGTGTCCAGTTGTTTCCCAGCGGTTATTTTCCTCTAAAATTGGTACCGCTCTGATTTAATAGAGTGTTATTGGTTATACTATTGCCTCATTAATGAGGTTGACATGAGGGATGAGCGGGAAAACATTGGAGTTGAGATTTGATAACATATTATTGAGCTACACAATAATGTCCAGTTTTTTCCCTGTTGTGTCCAGATATTCCCGGCGGTTATTATCCTCTAACAATGGTACCGCTCTGATCTAATACAGTGTTATTGGTTATACTATTGCCTCATTAGAGAGGTTGGCATGAGAGATGAGCGGGAAAAAATTGGAGATGAGATATGATATATATAAATGTATTGTCTTTCTACCTTTCTGTATATCTTGGATAGCAGGTGTTCCTGTCTAAGCCAATCAGAAACCTTACCACTGTATCGGCAAAAATCAAATTTTGTTCAGGAGGTCTTGTCTTGACGTTTGTCTTGAAAACAAACAAGCGTCGCAGATGCTCTAGACTAATTGCACAAAATGCAAAAGGTCAACAGAAGGCAGACAAGGCTTTCCATGCCGTTATGCCACTGAAGGAACTAATTATGTCATGCAATCAGAGCAGACGATTTACACTCGTTATTTTGCAGTTTAACAGTATCTCTAATCAAGCTCAAAATACACAAAACAATGGAAATATTATTGACATATTCTTAGGTAGGTACTTAACAATTTGGTTTACTGTATATCTAATGTAGAACCCTGACTATGTTCCCGTAATACATGCCCATACATGAATCAGTTTACAATACATTCCACATTTGATAATATTGTCATAATAAAATTGTTGGCAGGCTTCTTCACATAAATGACATAACTTTGTTTCAATAAAAATGTAACAAAACAAATGCAATGTATTCTGCTTCTTTCACGCCCCGTCAAAGGATCTAGACAGTTAATCCTCTACGACCAACCTACGCCGCTCAGTACTTTCCATACTTTGATTTATTTTTTTTAAATAAAGTTCTGCAAGTGTATCAACTCGCTGTATGCATGGCTCCGCCTTCAGTCAATATAGCTCCGCCTTAGACCGCCCCTACTGTGGATATTGTCTTCTAAGTGACCTGCGGTATTGTCATTGTACCATATGAGATGACCTACTGTTTTGATAAGAACAACGTTTAATATAAATGACCAAGCTAATTTCGTTCTAAATGTTAAATTTTCAGTATTAAATAACACCTGGTCGTTCCCATGACAGTATAATACGTCTTTTGCACGATACCATAATTCATGAAGCAAGGTCCGAAATGTAGGATTTTAACGTTCGAAAATTAATGAAAATTTAACATGAACATATATAAAAATGCTGCATTAATCAACTTTAAACGAGTGCATTTTCTATTGATAATAACAGTTAAATGAGTTGAGTATGAATCGGAAATGTACTCCCCGTCGCCCCACCCTCCACTCAACCCCCCGGAAATGTACTCCCCGTCGCCCCACCCTCCACTCCACACACACTCCGCCCCCTTATAACACTGATGCTTATACATACTAGAATTATGGGAATGACCTTTATGAAGGTACAAATGTTGTTCCGAGTTGAACATTTCAATGACACGGACTAATAATCAACATAATCTGGGGTGAAAATTCCACTTATTATACGGCCATGGACACGTTTCATCACCATTGGTCAATAATGTGTCAAGTTAAGAGCTAGGTTAAGTTTTTAGCTCTACTGGCCGAAGGCCAGCAGAGCTTATGGGATGCCGAGTTGTCTGTCGTCCGTCCGTCCGTCCGTCGTTAACTTGTGTCTCGTTAAGACGATAGGGCCTTCAATTTTCATCCAATCTTTACCAAACTTTAACAGGTTGTTAATCTCAATGAAAGTTCGGATGAGTTCGAAAACCAGCCAGATCGGACAAGTAACAGCGGAGTTATGGCCCTTGATTTAGTTAAAAATGCTATATTGCTAAATTTTGCCTCGTTAAGTCGATAGGGCCTTCATTTTTCATCCTATCTTTACCAAACTTTACCACATTGTTATTATTAATGAAAGCTCGGACAAGTTCGAAAACCAGCCAGATCGGACCAGTAACAGCGGAGTTATGGTCCTTGATTTAGTTAAAAATGCTATATTGCTATATTTTGCCTCGTTAAGACAATAGGGCCTTCGTTTTCCATCCTATCTTTACCAAACTTTACCACATTGTTAATATCAATGAAAGCTCGGACAAGTTCGAAAACCAGCCATATCGGACTAGTATCAGCGGAGTTGTAGCCCTTGATTTAGTTAAAAATGCTATGTTTTGCATCGTTAAGACGATAGCGGCTTCATTGTTCATCCGATCTTTACCAATCTTTATCAGATTGTTAATGTCGTTGAAAGCTCGAACAAGTTTGAAAAACAGCCATATCGGACCAGTAACAGCGGAGTTATAGCCCTTGATTTAGTTCAAAATGCTATATTTTGCCTCGTTAAGACTATAGGGGCTTGATTTTTCATCCGATCTTTACCAAACTTAATCAGATTGTTAATATCAATGAAAGCTGGAACAAGTTCGAAAACCAGCTAGATCGGCCCAGTAACAGCGTAGTTATGGCCCTTGATTTTGTTAAAAATGCTATAATTTGCCTCGTCATACCATAGGGCCTTCATTTTGCATCTGATCTTTGCCAAACTTTACCAGCTTTTACGACTGTCTTTTTTATATTATTATTAATTTTATTTTAATATTATTATTTTTTTTTCATATTTTTTTTTTGGGAATTATTCCTTTTTCTATATATTATTTTTTTTTAGCTCTCTGTTGGACAAGTCGGACCAGTAACAGAGGAGTTATGGCTCTTGATTTAGTTAAAAATGCTATATTTTGCCTCGTTAATAGGGTATGGCCTTCATTTTTCATCTGATCTTTACCAAACTTTACCAGATTCTTTATTTATGGCCCTTGATTTAGTTAAAAAGCTGTTTTTTGCCCGAAACTTTCAAAAAAACGTAAATGGCAGTCGCTCGCTTAGTTGTTAGCAAGTAGAGCGTCCACAGGACCTCTTGTTTTATGAAAAGGGCCATAACTCTGCCAAAATGAAAGTGACTTATTGAACATGTCAATGGCACTGAACAGTTGATATTAAAAGGAAAATCTGTAAAGTTTCATGACCATAGGTCAATAGAGCTAGGTCATGTTGCAGGTTAATTTTTTTTATGAAGAGGGCATCAGGCTGCCTAAATGAGTCAGACTTATTGAACATGTCAATGGCATTGAATAGTTAATATTTAAAGAAAGATCTGTATAGTTGCATGACCATAGGTCAATATTTTGCCAAGTTATGAACTAGGTCATGTTGCAGGTTATTTTTTTATGAAAAGGGCATAACTCTGCCAAAATGAAAGTGACTTATTGAACATGTCAATGGCATTGAATAGTTGATATTTAAAGAAAGATCTTTATAGTTGCATGACCATAGGTCAATATTTTGCCAAGTTATGAGCTAGGTCATGTTGCAGGTTAAAGTTTTTTGAAAAAAAAGGCATAACCCTCCCAAACAAAAATTCAGAGCAAATGGTCATGTCAATGGAAATTGGGCGTTTACAGTGCACAAACACAAAAGGTTATCTGGTGCCAACAGGAACAAACATTTTTGTCCCACTCTTCATTTACAACTAGATTACAGAATAGCCCAAGTCAAACTGAACTGCCTATTTAAGCAGTTATGTAGCAGTTGCTTAGCAGTTTCTTCATTTTTTGGCAGTTTCTTAGCAGTCCTTAACAGTCCTGGTCTTAGCAGTTTTCAAAAACTGCTAATAAGTTGCAGAAACTGTTAAGAAACTGCTAGAAAACTGCCATATTTCTTCCTTGGCAGTTCTTGTACATCCATGCAACTAAGCAGTTTCTAAGCAGTTCCTTACAAGTTCTCTAGCAGTATTATCTTGCATGACGTTATTATTTATCTATTGATACCAATGTGATTCTGACCAGAGTGTAAAAACCACAGACACTGTCTTCCTTTTTTTTCTCAAAATATTGGAGGGAAAATGGCTCCTAAATATTTAATGATTAAAAAGTAAGTGTTTTTGCTATTATACTTAATGCCTTATTCAGGAAAACATCTTGTGCATTTAATACTTTAATTGGACCAGAACACTTCTACACAGTCAGTACAAAGAGTAATTTGCAAAGAAATCTGTATTGTCACCTGTTTTCGCAAAACCTATATGCAATATATGAACAAGTATCAAACAGTAAATGTAAGTTAATTGTATGAAACTAGTATCGACATGTAGTTGATTTTGTTTATTATTATCTGGCAGTTGCATGTATCAGTTACTTTGAATAATTGTTTAGATATAGAGATAAAACATTATATAAAGTATGTTTTTGTGAGAAATTGGCATTTTTGCTTTCTATGATAGTTGAATTAACAAGCAAGCGTTTTTTGAATATATTCTGAAGGATTATTATTTGACATGTGTAAACAGTTCTCATGTATTTATATTATTATTCTGTCTCGAAACTTAATCATGTTAATTGTCTTAATTATTATGCTGTCGAAACCTATTAATGTACATAATAATTAAACTTTTTACTTATTTTTTATGTTCTATACAGTTTGTTCAACATATTTTGTCTTTAATATGTCCGTAAACAAATTCGGTCTGGTAGATCTGTCCCTTTTGGCATTTTTTACTTAGCTTGCCTGCAGTCTATTAGAAGTCCAAAGAGAAGTTACGTGAACTCTTTTATTGAAGCAGTTTTCTCGTGGGTGTGTCATTGACCTTACATGGAGCACGGTTAGCAGTTTTCTAGCAGTTCTTTAGCAGTTCTAATAAATATTCATAAAACTTAAGCAGTTTTCTTTCTGCAGTTGGGTGTGTTATGACCTAATTTAGAGCTTGCATAGCAGTTCTCTAATAGTTCTCTAGCAGTTCTAATGCAGATTCATTAAATTTAAGCAGTACATTAACATAATTCAGCAAAATAACTGCTTAGGAACTGCTATAAAACTGTTAAAGAACTGTTTATGTTAAGGAACTGCTATATAGATTCAGAAGGCTAGTGAACTGCTAAAGAACTGCTTAAATCTATCAACTGTTAAGGTTAAAAAACTGCTTAGGAACTGCCTTTCACTTTGACATGGGAGGCTTATAACCTTCTCATCTGCAGAATTGCAGAGTTGCTGCGAAGTCTATTGTAAAACACTCCATTTTCCCTGGAGCCAAGGTTTTACGAAAAGGGGAATAATTCTGTCGAAATGAGTAGGTTATTGGACACGAGTACATTCCTAGAGGGGTGAGAGAAAAATGTAACTTCATGGTTAGATTGCAGGTTAAAGTGTGATGGACAGATGGACGCCAACAACGGACCAAAACAAGTGATCCATAAGAGTCTACCATGCTACGAAGGAAACACATAAATGACCCAAATGAATGGACATACACAAATAATGTGCAGAAACAGTTTAAAATATAAAATAAAGGTTTTATTGTTATAATAGCTTTTCATACAGCTCAATAAGGCATAATTAACAAACATTATAATTATACATCTATAATTAATTATAACACGATCATACTACCAGTATTTATTTTCAATTAACAAACATGATCTTTATATAATTTCTTATCATGTCTAATAGTTTTGACTGATTACACATATAACTGCATAGCTAAATGTATTGTTGTATAGTAAAAACTGTAAGATTCAACCCCTTCTCTGGGTAACACATAATACATTCAAGCCCTTCTCCGGATAACACATCATACAATAAACCCCTTCTCTGGGTAACACATCATACATTCAACCCCTTCTCTGGGTAACACATCATACATTCAACCCCTTCTCTGGGTAACACATCATACATTCAACCCCTTCTCTGGGTAACACATCATAGTCATTCAACCCCTTCTCTGCGTAACACATCATACATTCAACCCCTTCTCTGAGAAACACATCATACATTCAACCCCTTCTCTGGGTAACACATCATACATTCAACCCCTTCTCTGGGTAACACATCATACATTCAACCCCTTCTCCGGGTAACACATCATACATTCAAGCCCTTCTCCGGGTAACACATCATACAATAAACCCCTTCTCTGGGTAACACATCATACATTCAACCCCTTCTCTAGGTAACACATCATACATTCAACCCCTTCTCTGGGTAACACATCATAGTCATTCAACCCCTTCTCTGGGTAACACATCATACATTCAACCCCTTCTCTGAGAAACACATCATACATTCAACCCCTTCTCTGGGTAACACATCATACATTCAACCCCTTCTCTGAGAAACACATCATACATTCAACCCCTTCTCTGGGTAACACATCATACATTCAACCCCTTCTCTGGGTAACACATCATACATTCAACCCCTTCTCTGAGAAACACATCATACATTCAACCCCTTCTCTGGGTAACACATCATACATTCAACCCCTTCTCTGGGTAACACATCATACATTCAACCCCTTCTCTGGGTAACACATCATACATTCAACCCCTTAACAAACCATCATACATTGTTGAAAATCAAACATGGATTATCTATCCCCATTAAGCAAGCATATTTGGGCACATAAGTCACCCAGAAAAAGTGGGCCACAAAAAATCGACCATCAATATATAACCTTATGTGTTGAAAAATGATGTAAAATACCATACAAACATCATCCAAAACAACTTTTTAACATCTTAACTGTTTAAAGGCGGTTGCCTCCAGATATGAAACAGAAGATCAATAATATACCCAAAATATATTTTAAGAATAAGGCCTAAAAAATAAATATGTGTGTTTCTGGTTTCACCCTGTCAAAAAGTTAGGGTAGGTAGGTAGGAAAAAGTTTGTTTTTTTATATATTTTTTTTATATATATTGTTCGCATATATTATGCCATTTTTGTACTAAGGCAACTTTGTGATAACCTTTGCAATCCAGATTAGATGCTTTACAACTCTGGCTAATAAAATTATCATTTGAATAATAAAAAAAAATATATATATATATTTTTTTTTTTTTGCTACAAATATTTAGGGTCGGCGGTGATCAAGTAGGGTCAGTCGGGAAGCCGGAAACACACGTTGTTTTTTTTAGGCCTAAGTTATATATGACCAATTACAAAACAAGAGAGTTCGCTCACTTGATGACATTGTCCATTATAAACACTTGCAACAGTAATAAGCCTATGCTACATGCAAAATATTAGGCATTTAGCTCTTATACTTTCAGACGAATATATTTTGAAAGATATACATATATAACTCGTGTAACACTGTTCCTCTGGAGCAGAACCAAATTTGACACCAGGATCACCATTTCAACAAACTTGGTAGAAGACAATAAGCTTATGCTACATACAATATATGCATTGTGGTTTCAAAGAAGATTTATTTTCTCTATATAAGGTACAGGTAATGTTAAACATTTGACCCCTGGGGCAGGCAAAAATTTACCCCATTGTCACCATTTGAACAAACTTGAAGAAGAAGACTATACCCTTAAAATGCTTCATGCAAAATATTGTATAAAAGCTGTAAGGAAAGGTGATTTTGAATGTTTCGTACATGTGGACATCAAAGGATAATGATGTACAACTTTCTCCATTAAGTGGGGCGGGGAAATACAACAAGAACAAGCATGTATCTGTTGATCAAAACACGATTAATACATAGGAGTAAAACAAAGTTTGTTTTATTATTTTGGACTCCTATATAACAAACATAAGGAAAATGCACTTTGGTGCCAGCATGGGTAACAGGTAATATAGTTTGGCTAGTTTATTGATTTTCTGGTATAATTGGTCATGTATGGAAAAATCACCATTTAAAAAGTAATTTTAAATGCTATTTTTTATATTTTGTAGAAAAAAGATCTACACAATTTAATAATTTTTTAAACAGCTTCAATACAGAATACACAGATTACATGTTTAATAAATTACATGCACATTACCCTATATATTTCCAAGAAATTGTTTGTTTGTATAGTGTTTTACGTCATTTTCAACACATGCAAGATTATATATATATATATATACGAGGTAAATTTTTTGTGGTGGAGGCAGACCACCCACTTTTCCTGGGTAGAACCAGTACTGTATACCTCCCGCCATCCGTAAGAATCGACACTTCCTCATTTAGAAGACAAACATTAAATATGTAACATGCATATTATAACAAAATAGTTTGTTTATATAATCAAAAGGTTTGTTTATATAACGAAAAATTATATACCTTGCATTGTCATGGTTAATAGGTTTTATCAAAAAAGCAAAGATTTAAAAAAAAATTGTAATTGCCATAAAAACACCAAAAAAGCATTCCCGTTTTAGATGAAAAAAATAATTCAAAAACGATTTTGATTTCTTCAATACACATTAAAGTATTAAAAATATACAGGGAAACAATCATACTGTACATCTTTGCAACATCTCAAAAAGACGACAGGACAAAATGGTTTGCATCCAACAGTGCTAAGCAAAGAATAAAGCTGCTTGAAGGTGAATGGCCACCGTTTTTGTAGTATTACCAATTAACAAATTTAACTCTTAAACATCATATGAAATTTTTTTGATAGTCCCGGAGAGAAACATATATTTAAATCTGCTACTAAGTTGTATGTAAAAATAAGTATTATTTGCATGACGTAGGTACTACTTTTAGTAATGAGGTAAAACTGAATTAGCTGCACAACAATTGCCAGATAACTGATAAATACATTTACCTGTGGATTAATTTACCTGTTCAAAGTTTTCTAGGTCATCAAATAAAATCTTATTCTGGCTTTTCACAGACATTGCAATGTGTGAATTGTAAATATCTATTGTTGTGTATTGATTTCGATTTAAATAAAAATAAACATGGTCATGAAACAAAACATGGCCGGAGAACTTTAACACTTTTTAGAACGAGATTGACTATTTGTAAAACACAAATGCCCCCACATTGCACTACATACAAAATATTGTGAACTTTTTACTGAACCCAATTGAAGAAGCTTGCATTTTCTTCACGCAGGAAAGGCACCATTAGTTTTTAAAGCAATTAACAACCTCATTTTTTCTTTAATTGAATTGAATTGAATTGGGGTTTTAAGGTGCACCAGCACATGAAAAGGTTATATGGGGCCTAACAGGCATGAACATGCCAGGCTCGACATCTTCCATGTACATCGAGATAAAATATGGAAAATGGGCCAAGAACCTTCTCACCCTGAACTGCAGAGTTGCTGCAAATTCTATCGTAGAAACTTTAAACCATACAGGAATATCTTAGATGGAACAAGCAATACTACTCTAGGTGTCATAAATTTAGTTAAACAAAATGTAACCCTAAGAGTGCTCCATAATTCTAAAATTGTGAAAAATGTCAACTGCGGTGGCGATGCTCTTTTTACATTTGAATCTGATGGTGAGTGTACACCATGTGACATGTACAATATAATATTCTGATTGACCTACAAACTGACATGTACAATATAATATAAACTGACATCTACAATATAACATTTTGATTGATCTATAAACTGATTTAATTTATTCAAATGATCATTATGAAATATAACAATACCGTGTACTTGGATTTGCATAAAATTTGTAGCACAATTTTGCATTGTAATTATAATACAAAGTATAAAAATATATCTCACACATAATTTATATACAAATCTAATGAATGATCATTTTTTGTACATAACAAAAGATAAAAATATAGAAGCCTTATTCATATATATTTCATATAATTTATATATATATATATACAATTAGATTTACCAATGGCAATGAACGCAAGAGCAACAGATAACCAGCGTATTTACGAAAATACCCTACTTAAAATGCAATTGAAATCACATCAAAGCACATAAATTATACAACAAAGGATACGTAACTGTTTATAATGGAATTAAATTAAACTGTATTTTAGTCGCACCAAAAGCTAAAGTCACAATATGGTGACTTTCAAGCTTCCATTGGTGGAGGAAGACCCCAGGTGCGCCCCCGGGCAATTTTCGTGCATGGGCGGGCACCTGGGTAGAACCACCGACATTCCGCAAGCCAGCTGGATAGCTTTCTCATATAAAAATTCCTAGGCCATTGAGGTATCGAACCCACAGCGGTGAAGGGCAAGTAATACAAATAAAATACATGCGTGCATATTCGCTTATTTGTATCGTGCCAGTTTCTTTCCGTGGTAGCAAATACATAGCCTAACCAAATCTAAAAATTCTTGATCATTTAAGCGTTTAGCATGACCCACAGCATAGAAAATGAATGCAATCTCTTGCCTATCTATCATCATCAATTACGCTTAGATGCATGACAAAGTTTTTTTATACAGAGTGAAAGCATTTCTTAAAAATGGCATCAAATACAAGACATACAAAAAGATGAAACAAACAAGACCTCAGTCTGAGTGTGTCTCGCCCACTGCGGCAAATCGTGTATGAAATATTTTGTTAAATTTGTACCTAAAGACAACACTTCATATGACCAAGTATCAAACAAATAAAAGCATGGTAATCATAAGAAGTTAAGTTACTGAGGTTAAGTGGTTTAACCAGGGTGTAGTTCTGGGAAAACAACGCAAAATATGACCTTGCCCTTGGTATTTTTTGTCGTTCAGCAATGTCCACCAATGCCAACAATACATATGTCCAAGTATCAAAGGCAAAAAGTGAGGCAATCACATTAATTTAACTGAAGTTAACTTACCTAACTAAGGTTAAGTTGGGGGAAAATAAGGCAAAATGTGACCTTGACCTTGGTATTTTTTGTCATAAAATGAGACAATCACATAAAGTTAACTGAGGTTAGGCTAATACCCATTTGACTAAGACATTTCTCGACCCATTTGACTAAGACATTTCTCGACAACACCCAACTCAATTTGGCCAGTACCGAATAAAAACCTATAACTTTGGGGTAATATCCAATTACCTTTCAACACTTATCTGTTGCTCAGGAACACAAGATATGTTTGTTTGTTTCTAACAAATGCGTAAAAAGTAACCAATCAACACCAATATAGCAGACGGACTAATAGTCAGATATAAACGTCGTGTATCTGCAAATCAATGACAGATACATGCTTGAGCCTAAGTTGTAAACCAGTTGAAACATAGGTTACACTGATAATTGCATGCACTGGCAGCAATATATTTCTAAAGATTTCAGAAAATGATATAAACATTCATGACATGTTCGAATCAAATCATAAACAGAGGACTAATTGCACAAGTGAACCTTTGTCCATTGTAGAAACTTCATTGTAACAGCTACAGAAGATTTTTTCTAAGATTTTATAAATAACTCTTTTTTTAAACTGGTATCCCAGGAATGCTAAAATTTAACCCCAGAATCACCACTTAAACTTGGTAGAGGACCGTAGGCTAATGTTACATGCAAAAGCTCCTGTAGCTACAAATAAGATATTTAAGAGATGTTCCTATTTACTCTATTCAAAACTGTCACCATTTTAACAAACAAGTCTGCAACTTATTTTGTTTTTGGTGGCATTAACAAACAAATGAAATATTTGCATAAAAGCATGTTTTTAAAATTTATTCTGTTACATCCAGGAATGCAGCCAAATTGAGTTTGTTTATATCTATAAACGCAGATGAATTGTTGCATGTAACACTGAATGCAATAATGAACGCAACTGACTGCAGTTTAAAAAATTAATGGAATGATAATTGAGCATAGAGAGCATTGCACGCACATGAAAAGCATTTTTGATACTTTTTTGATATTTAAATGGATTAAGGCATGAACGCAAATATCACATATCAAACAATATTCATATTAAACAATATATCAACAATTGGCATATAGATGTACATAATTGCATAGAATAAATCACATTTTTATTTATCATAAAAAAATGCCATACAAATTACATGATTACACTGCCTTCCTATATATATGCTGCCAAGATAATAATGCTTGCCATGCAGATTTAAATGTATACCCTTAATTATAAAGGGATTAGTTTTAGTTTGAAAAGAAAGCAAGCTAAGGCTACCTCAGCGAAAAACTAAGTCAAAGCGATGGACAATTTTGGCACTTATTGTACACTGTCTCGACGTTGTGACATCCTGGCAGAGCCTTGCGACCTTCATTTTCAAATACTAGATTGATAAATGCTTGATATCCAAATACTAGACTGATAAACGGTTGATATCCAAATACTAGACTGACAAATGCTTGATATCCAAATAATAGACTGATAAACACTTGATATGAAAAGGCACTGACATGGTATTTTTTATGTTTTCTTCCTTATCTAAGATAAAATTCGGACAGTACTATTGTCATTATGTAAAGAAAATTCTTGAGTTTTGATTGGTCAATGCATCACACATAGTTCTGGGGACATGCATATTTGCCCAGTTTCCCATGACTGTCTTGCATGTACCTTTTATACACAAAAAACAAAATATCAAAGATTGCGCTGTCGATTTGTTATGGAAACCTCCTTCTTAAATACTGATTCTCCGCATTTTAAATTTTGGTATCATTATCAGCCCACATATTAAAAGGAACTGTTTAAAAGGTAAACATATGTAAATCCAAGAAAAATCGGACGAATTAGGCAACGTTTTTTGTTAACGTAAACATTTAGAGAGTTCTTTCCAGACTCGGCTTGGATGATTAAAAATTCATGGCAAAGAATGTGATCCCATGTCAATCATAAAGAATCACAATTACTTATGAATTATATACGACTGTCATGAATATACATTAGAACAAGAAGAAACAGCAATATAATCCAGCCAACTTGAGCAGTGTTCTACAAAAATTAAAAGGCATGATTTATGTAAGTTACTTTGTGTCTAAAAGATAAAAGTTCATCACAAAACATTCCTTTTTTGTCGTATATCCTTTCTGTGTGTAAATGATAAAATACCCTGATGCATATGATGACCCTGCACATGGTGATCAACAAGACTGGATTTTGGCGGGATATTTGGAAACACAAACTTTCTTGAGTCACCGGAAGATATACGCCGTAATGGAATAAGACTAGAGTCGTGTCGCATCTGTAAACAGAAATAGATAAATAATTTATTGTTGATTTTTATTTGGAGTACAGACTAATTAAAACATTTTGATAATTTAGAAAGTTAAAAAGTTCTACATTTTCAAAACATTAGGAAGTAATGAAGAAGTATGCATTTGCAATAAAGGCCAAAACTGTTGAAGTACGGAGACAAATAATTTCATTTGATGGAATAATAATATTATGAATATTGATGTTCCATGACACTTTGAACAATTTAAAATTATGTTTGTTAAGTTGTAAATCTGTGAAATATTTCAAGGTGGCCATTTTTTATTTTTATTTTACTGTTTCGTTAATCAGTTATTCACTTGTTTTTAAATACCATATCCGTTTTATCTTTCATGTTCTTTATCTGTTATAGTCATAGCGCAAAATAAATCCAAATGATGTCTAAGTAGGTCACCGTCACCTTCCTTGATAAACTATCTGTAGGTACAGCTCTAAAACTTGCAAACAATCCCATTATGCATTTATTTTTTACACCTTCTGATAATCAGATTAGTATTGGTCTATATGCGTTTTGAGATTCTGAATCATTGATAATTATATTTGCATGGGAGATTTAAATACTGCAATCGTAATCGCAGATAAGTACTGAAAGAGCAAGTACGCTATTTTGCCTGCAAATTAAAGATGTTACTAGCAATTAGATATTATAAATATGCTTTATCCAGTACAAGTAAGGATTTATATGCCATACCATCTCCCCAAGCCAGGACTAGTCATATTAAGGCAAATGCCCCATGCCCAGGCATGTCATATTCAGGCACATACCCCCATGCCAGGTCATGTCATATCCAGGCAAGTGTCCCCATGCCAGGGCATGTCATATTCAGGCACATATACTCCCATTGCCAGGGCATGTCATATTCAGGCACATACTCCCATGCCAGGGCATGTCATATTCAGACACATACGCCCATGTCAGGGCATGTCATATTCAGGCAAGTGTTCCCATTCCAGGGCATGTCATAGTCTGTCACATGCCATCATGCCAAGGGGCACTGTTCTCATTTAAGTTGAAACCAGAAAACCATTATACCAGATTTGGAATCAAATGTAAGACTAGAAAATCCTACTGACTTCTATAGAATACAACAGTACTATAAAACTAATTAACATGTTAAAATTACAATAGTGAGATAGATAGCTGTAAAACATAAAATAAATTCCTACAGAGCAGTTTCATAAAATCAGTGAACTACACAATTCTACGGAACAGTGAATTAAAGGCAGATTTGTCTTACCAGTAATTATTAACTGCATTTTCCATTGTTTATTGGAAAGCATTAATGAGTAAATTCAAATGACAGACAAAATGCATTTATGAGGTACTTCAATGGATTATGCCAGTCTTGAAAGTGACACAATTATAGGCTTAAAAGCTGCAGAATATCGCTTATGCCGGTGCTAGGAGGCGTGGGAGGTGTTGCATCTTATAATTACCTCTCATGAACAGACTCAATAAAATTGCGTCTGCTACTTTTCTCTCTTGTTTGTGTTTGTTGCTTCCAAGGGATCGCCTTTTCAGTATTTATTGACATTCACACTAGCGTTTGTTTAGTGCTGTTTGGCGGCCGTAAAAAGTCGCCCTGACTACAAATCAGTAGTGTTATTATTTACTGTTCCTTTGGGATCATCAAGCCCATTTTGTGTTGCTTTAAAGTAGAATATCGCTTAAGTCCGTGCTAGGAGGCATGGGAGGTGTTGCATCTTATAATTACCTCTCATGAACAGACTCAATAAAACCGAGTCTCCTACTTTTCTCTCTTGTTTGTGTTTGTTGCTTCCAAGGAATCACCTTTTCAGTATTTATTAATATTTTATCTATCAAACAAAGTGTTGTTATGCAAAAAGCTAAAGCAATTTACCAGGCATATGTCACAATATATCAGCGACATGTTTGAGCTGAGAGAAAATATTTGTATTTATCACTCAATGCCCAGGTGTAAATGGAAATATCCATTTGATTATTTTTTTCTGTCCGATATCGATGTATTTGTAAATGAAGGATGGGCATAGAATGTTAATTCCAGTTGGCGCCATATAATCATTTTTTGTTGGTATGCTGTAAAACCCAATTCAACTCAATTGTAGGATATAATAGTATAAATGAAACTCTTTTTACCACTGTTATATCTGAATATTATGCATACATGACCTCTTCTATAAATACACCATTTGGCCCTGCAAGCTTTCCAAAAGAATGCATCAAAGCAGTGTACAAGGGACACAATGTAAAAGCACAGAAGTCGACACTTGAATTCTCACATTATTGTATAATGAAACAATTTTTGGTGCTGTTTTATTCTATTCTGTTGATTTGATTGCGTTATTAAAAGACTTTTTGTCGAATGTTTCCTTTTACTTTTCATTAATAAGTTATTAAAAGACTTCACAATTTTTGTCGAATGTTTCATTTTACGCTTTAATAAGCATGATCTTATTCTGCCTTTAAAGAGGCACTACCTATATCTACGCGATTTTTAATGTAAAATATTATATACTCAATATTACTGCATTTATATGTATACAAAGCTATTTTATGAGTATTCTAAGAAGAAACATGGTTCGTATTCCAGTTCTGTAAATTATTATTTATGATCAAAACAATATCTTGAATAAAATGCTGCCCAGCCTTTTATTCCTGCCGGAGAACTACGAGTTTTTACGATTTTCTCGGACATGCGCAATGCGATTACAAACTATTCGGCGCAGTTCCGATAGCAAACGAATCGATCGGAACTCTTCGCTAATCAGACGAGGTAATTCCGATTGTAAACGAATAAGATCGGAAAATCTCCGCAATCGGCTTGTCTAAAACAATTACGAATACAATTTCAAAAATCCGATATTTTCATTTCTGTTTTTCCCCAGCAAAACGCATATTGCATTGGGTGAAATTATTGCCATTTACCTTTTTCATAGTCCTCTTTATAATTAAGTAAAGTTTATATAAATTGGTGGACAAAAAGATATAGGTAGAGCCTCTTTAAGAAATTAAATTATTCTAAATTATGCTGACTTGTTCACAAATTCAAATAGTTTGTAAACTATGTCATTGCTGTTCTGAAACGTAACTGAATCAGGTGAAACAAACATTTTGAAAATAAGATGCATTTATACCAAAGATTTTAGAGTACATAAAGTAATAGTATTAGACATGCACAGAAGACAGATGTATAATTATGTTCTGCAACATGCAATTATAGTAAGGCGTAAGACCTATATTTTCATAACTAAAATTAACTCAAGGGAAAATGAATGTGATTGAAAGAGGAATTTTAACTGTTAATGGGTGTTTTCATGTAGAACAAAGAACCATGTACTCTTTAAAAGGAAAACGTTTAAGCAAGAGATCCACTTCTGCAACCTGTACTCTACTCGATAACAAATCTTGTTTAACTGGGTAGAAAACAATTCAAATCGGCACAATTCCAAGCCTTTCTGAAATGCTGGTGGAAGGTATTAATGATTACATCAGAGACCAGAAGCAGTTAACAGACACGATAAACAACACACCAGCGCAGGTAACCTCTCTTGGCCTTGGGCCAACAGAACTCAACATTTGGATGGACAATAATTGTTTGTTTGTATGTTTCTTTACGTCATTACGTCAGGTTATATATGATGGTCGATTTTTTTGTGGTGGAGGTAGACCACCCACTTTTCCGTGTGTCCTGATTTATGTAAGTTACTCTGTGTCTAAGAAGAACTAGTACTGTGCACCTCCCGCCATCTGTAAGAATCAACATTTCCTCACTTACAAGTCGAGCTCCCAGTGGGATTCGAACCGCAGTGGTGAGAGGTGAAGGTTTACAATGCAACATCATTAGCCCCTCGGCCACGGAGGCGCTATGGATACACAATGTAAAGGCCCAGTAAAAATACACAGTTTTAGAATATTATTGTTATTCTTTGCTTAAAGCTTTAGTTGATAAATCTGACCGTTTTTTTGTACCAGTAACTGTGACTCTGTCACTCAGGTTTGAATTCACGTAATGCTCACAAGGGGAGTTTAATTTTTAGCTCAGTATGCTTTTTTTTGTATAAAAATACAACAAGACACAGGCTGTTTCCAAGTGTATACTTATCGAGGTTACTAGATTTGTATTGGGATATATGCACAAGTTCTTTTGCGTATTAATATTGCGCGACTTTAGGAGCATAATCCCAGTATAAATCTAATAACCTTTTTATTGCATATGCATTTTTAAAATTAGAACAATAAAATCGGTTGTAACATTTTCACCAAAACCATTTATTTGAAACAAACATATTGTCGTTACATCGTGGTAATTTTCACAATGAAATCAACATTGTTTACATCATATGACATACTTTCTTTGACATGAACAGAAAATTGCACCAATCATGAACGAGTATACATTACACGCCCAATATGACTTTACTACACGTCAATATTTGCTCATATTGACGATTCTTGTTACACTGAAAGTAAACGGAGCTTGTAAATATATATAAAAACGCAGTTAACCTCTGAGATCTGTGAGTTTTAACCTTTTACCAAGTCTATATTGCTATGGGAGTCGTAATATCATTATTCCTATGGGAGTTATGATGGTATAACTGTATTCCTATGTGAGTTGGTATAACTCTATTCTTATGGGAGATCGGTATAACTTTATTCCTATGTGAGTTGGTATTACTCTCTTCTTATGGCAGTCGTAATATCATTATTCCTATGGCAGTCATAATATCATTATTCCTATGGGAGTCGGTATAACTTTATTCTTATGGCAGTCGTAATATTATTCCTATTGCAGTCGTAATATCATTATTCCTATGTGAGTTGGTATTACTCTATTCTTATGGCAGTCGTAATATCATTATTCCTATGGGAGTCGGTATAACTTTATTCTTATGGCAGTCGTAATATCATTATTCCTATGGGAGTCATAATATCATTATTCCTATGGGAGTCATAATATCATTATTCCTATGGGAGTCATAATATCATTATTCCTATGGGAGTCATAATATCATTATTCCTATGGGAGTCATAATATCACTATTCCTATGAGAGTCGTAATATCATGATTCCTATGGGAGTCGTAATATCATGATTCCTATGGGAGTTGGTATAACTTGATTCTTATGGCAGTCGTAATAAAATTATTCCTATGGGAGTCAGTATAACATCCCTATCTCTCCAAATTTCCAAAACATTATGATGATTAGAATACAAATAAAAATGTTTACAATGTATTAAAAACATATCTAACATGGTTTATTTAAATACTCAGTGCTGACTGGTTATTGAGAAAGTTTTACATTTCCAAACAATATCTCTGACGACGCAATGACGTCGGGTCAGACGCAATGACATCGGGTCAATGCAAAGCAAAAATGTTATATAAAGCAAATAACAAATGTAAATCATTAACAAGAGGTCAATGACCTTGAAGCTCTACTGATTGATTTTGATTTCAGGAAGTAGTCGCTACAGACTTGTTTTTTGAAAATCTATTTTTAACCGTGGTGGCCATCTTGAATTTCTGGCCGACCTGAAATTTTGCTAGGATCAATTAGACATTAGGAGCAACATTCCTGTAAAGTTTCATGAAAATCCGTCAAGTAGTTTCAGAGGAGTAGTCGCTACAAGTTTTCATTATATAACTCTATGTAAACAAAGATGGCCGCTGGTAGCCATGTTTAACGTCAAATCAAAACGATTTTCGACAAGGACCAACATCATGTCATACTGATCATTTTAGAAAAAGTCCCATATCAATATCTCTTATAGTTTTGAAGAAGTAGTGGCTACAAACTTATTTTTTAAAAATCTATTTTTAGCTGTGAGGGCCATCTTGAATTTCTGGCAGATCTGAACTTTTGCTAGGATCAATTAGACATCGAGAGCAACATTCCTGTAAAGTTTCATGACAATCCGTCAAGTAGTTTCAGAGGAGTAGTCGCTACAAGTTTTTACTATATAACTCTATGTAAACAAAGATGGGCAGCCATGTTTAACGTTGAATCAAAACGATTTTTGACAAGGATCAACATCATGTCATGCTGATCATTTTAGAAAAAGTCCCATATCAATATCACTTATAGTTTTCAAGAAGTAGTCGCTACAAATTTGTATTTTAAAACTCTATTTTTAGCTTTGGCGGCCATCTTGGATTTCACATCAACATGAATTTTTGCTAGGATCAACTAGACTTTATGGGCAACATTTCTGTAAAGTTTCATGAATATCCATCCAGTAGTTTCAGAGGAGTTGTCGCTACAAATAAAAGTTTACGGACAGACAGACGGACAGACGGACGATGGACGCCGCACCACGGCATAAGCTCTGCTGATCTCTGATCAGTAGAGCTAAAAACAGGATGAAGCCTCATTGTTTCTTAATTTGATTTTAAGACACGGGCACAAAATGTAAGTTGTGAGAATATGTTTGTTTTATGTTCAATCTCTTCAAATCTTTCGTATTATATACATAACAATCCATGTCAGATAAAAATTAAAATATTTCCAGTGGGTTTATTTTGTCCCGAATCAATACCTGGTGAGCAGGCCTTGAAGATCATCCAGGGTTTTGATGTTTTTCAATTCTCAAACACCAGGTTTTGATTTCGCACAATATAACCCTGCTGGAAATACTTTATTTCTTATCCGACATGGATTTTTATGTATTTAACAAAGGTCAAATACTTTTCAAGTTATGGCCAAGGTTTGGCTGAAGGTTAAAGTGTGACGGACGAACGACGACGGATGACAGACAACAGACGATGGACAAAGTGATTCCTAAGTGTCTGCCATACTACGCATGTGACATAAAAACTTCTCAATAACCAATCAGCATTGAGAATTTTAATAAACCACTTATGTTAGAATTCTTTATTAAAATCTTTGAGGGGAAAAATTATTTATGAGCAGTGCAGGGTTTGGAAGCTGAAAAGCAATCGACAGAGTAGTTTTGAAGCTCATTTAGCAGTTAATTCATATAATTACCGGCATTATAAGGAACAATTATAAACAGCATGCCCAGCCATTGATTAAGCACACCAAGTTTGAGATCTATGCAATTAAAGATCTATGCAATTAAAAGCAGTGGGACAGTACAAGTCAATTACTAATAACCCCTGATTGAAAGGCATGTATAACATAAATCAAGATTATAGCTGAAATAGTTGTTTTCAACTTTTCAAATTTCACTATACCGGTAATGTTTTTAATGATGATACCATACCTGCCTGGTATTTATTTGTGTATCGATATAGTGCAAAGATGGTTAATAGTGTCTTTGAAATGCAAAGGCTGACTCTGAATGTTAACTTTTTTTGGAATCATTTAAAATCAGAGTTGAAAAGTAAGTCAAGGTCGTGTTTGGTGACCTGGTTAAAAAGGTATAAAAGTATAAGAATGACTGTTTAAATGTTCAAGTATAAGAGCAGAGATCACTTTTACATTATTAAAGCAACTAGTGTATGGTATCTTGGATATATATACTGAGCAAAAATAGAAACGTCCCCAACTTTACCCGTAGATTTAGACACAATGAAATTATATTTTATTTAATCTTATATGCCAATACCTTTGTTAAAGGCCAGCTCTGTCATGAAAACAATTTTCTTTGAATCAAACTTATTCCCCTTGATTTGGTTTAAACAGCATTTCTGGGTCTTATTGTTAAAACTTTGAGTTAACACAGTTTTGTTAATATTGAAATAAACAGAGAATGACCTCATCATCACAAAAACAGAGAAAAGACGCTGATCTTTTCACTCATTTTTGCGCCATACAGCTTTCAAGAATGAATATTTTCAGATTACCTCCCTTTATAATAAAAATATAGTGATTTCGCAATTTGAATAAAACATGTTTTAGCAGCAACAGACAAACTCTGGTTTTTGATGATTATTAATATTGAACAGAATGATTGAGTGATAAGTTTAAAATGATGAAATTGTATCTAGATTGGTGTACAAAGTGTAACAAAGTCAACCCTATGCAAATCACAGCTTAAAAGAGGGATGTTTCTATTTTTGCTGAGTATACAATAATGATTATTTGATATACAGTATAGCTTATAGGTGGTTATTTTAGGGCAGGTGTCTTTGAAGCGCAATGAACAGAAAATGATATAGTCGAATAAATTGTATGCATCAAGGAGCCTGCGACCTTTATGCATGGCAAATGACGCGGGTAAGAATCAGCGATGTACTCACTCGGGCTTGACCTATCTGAAAGCTGATGTCCCATATCTGCCTTACTTTTCGTATCAGCCTACAATATTTCAGGATATTCATTTCTATATAATTATATATGTGATTGGTTTAACCAACCAAGGTTATTAGTCCTCTGAAGTTATTCTGGTATATATAGACATCAAGCAATGAAGTATTCAGCATGGTCAAAATCTAAGCTGAGATTCTGAAATGGAACTCTTTCTCTTGTTAATGTTTACCACATATTTTCAACCAATCAGTTACCCCAATTCAAATACATCAATTATTCATGAAGACTGTACTGCCAGCACTCTTCACGATTAAGACTGTGACCTATATAGAGACTATCGATAAAACCTATGGTAAACACTAAGTTGGATAGAGGCTATGACGAGAAATCTTCACCATTAAGAAACCGCCGTTTCTCTTGATAGCCTCTACCCTATACATCATGACAATAACGGCAGTAATTCAATGAATTTTTTGTCTGATTGTTTGGTGTTTAACATGTTTAAAGTAATTTTGCAGCACATTTTTAGCTATGTTTTACGGTCGATTTTTTTGTGGTGGAGGCAGACCAGGCAGAACCAGTACTGTATATCTCCTGCCATCCGTAAGAATCGACACTCTCTCACTTACAGCTCCCAGTGGGATTCGAACCCACAGCAGTGAGAGGTGAGGTTTACAATGTTGTTAAATGTAATATAACACTGTCCTTTCAAAATTGCTTATTTCTGCTTTAAACATAAACCTCTCTCTCTATATATATACCATTGCATTTTCACCAAGACATATGTATAGATTTGTTAGTTTGTTAGTTTTATGCAATTTTTTTACTATGTTTAAACTCTTAAACTTATGATTTTGTTTAAGGGTAATATTGTGGTGTATTTTATGTTGTTTTACGTCATTTTTAGCACATGTTATATATATGACGGTCATTTCTTTTTGTTGTTGTAGCAGCCTGCGAACCACCTCATTTTTCCTGGGTAGAACCAGTACTGTATACCTCCCTCCATCCGTAAGAATTGACAATTTCTCACTTGACAAGTCGAGTTTACTGTGGGATTCAAAACCGCATCAGTGAGGCGACAAAGTTTTAGAAGCAGCATCTTTACTATCTCGGCCACGGAGTCGCTAGATGGAGGACACTAAGCTTAATCAAAGTCAAATAAGCTGTAAGTATGAAAACATATATAGCTCAACTAGAATCGTGTTCCATGGAACACTTGTGTCGCCTGCCGTGTGCTTATTTCACCAAGTACAATCTAACTATAAAGACAGGGGGTGCCATCCTTTATGAATTACGGAGCAGTTCTTTGTTTAAAGTTTTGACGTTTATGAAAATGGGCGAGAAACTGCACTTGATAATTGGTAAAGACTAACTGTATAAAGTTTCATGACCATATGTCAATATTTTGCCAAGTTATGAGCAAGGTTAGGTTGCCAGTTTAAAGTTTTATGAAAAGGGGCATACCTCTGCAAAAAAAAGTCAGAGCTATTGGACATGTGTAACGACATTCCTTTGGTTAAGATAAAGATGTGAGGAAAGTTTCATGAACATAGGTCAAATACTTCTCAGTTATGGCCAAGGTTAGGTTGAAGGTTAAAGTGTGACGGACAGACGACGAATGATGGACAAAGTGATCCCTAAGTGTTTGCCATGCAATGCAGGCAACACAATAAAGCACTAAACAATGTACAGTACTACAATACAACAGTGTGGTGTTAGTAATGAGATCTGTGAGTATGCCACTAAGGGAGAACAAACAAAACATGAACAGCTTCAAGCTGTACATTGTGATTTAAATTAGTACAAGTGCTTCTTTATACAAACAATAAACCCAAGAAAAATCTTAAAGCTGTACATTCTATGTAGCATTAGTGTTTCTTGATAGACATGATAGACAACCAAACCAAACAGAATATCTTAAACATGTACATTATGATTTAAATTAGTATGAGTGCTTCTTTATACAAACAATAAACCAAAGAAAAAGCTTAAAGCTGTACATTCTATGTAGAATGAGTATTTCTTGATAAAAACAACAAAGCTTAAAGCTGTATATTAGGTGTAGTATGGAAATAACCAAACAAAAAAAGCTAAATGCTGTACATTAAAGCTGTGCAATAAAGTAAACAAAAAACATTTAAGGGAAACAAAGTAATCGTGATTTCTCAGAAAGTAATTTTCTCAGAAAGTAATTGCATTACATTCTGTAACAATTTCAATATTTGCAAAGCCTATGTCTGCCTGTATTTGATAATTTCTAAAATAGCTCAAAGCAACTTGATTTTGCAATGCATCATTGCTTCAGCAAAACTGGCAGTAAAACAGAGAAACCAATAAAGTTTTGTCTTATATTAGCCTAATATTTAAATACTTGCCTGCAGCTTTAATATATATCAAGAAACCAATTCTTGATAAATGTTTCAGGATGATATGTCTCCCTTAGAAGCTGTACATTTACTTCATAAATCAAACATAAGCATACAGCTTTAACTAAATTAAGTACATCTGTAGCAGGGTTACTGAAATTCCCTTTGTCTTTGCACAGGTGTAAATCGTTTAAGTGAAAATAACACCTGTCAGAATAAATGATTACACTAACTACCAGTTATTGGAAGGTAGAGTATGGCGAACAGGTGAAATAGAAATGCTACAAAAAAAAATAGAGTATAGTCTAATCTCGTTGGTTACACCTTGATGGGCTACCCCCATCTCAATGTTTAAATCAACCAACTCGATGAGACCATATTCTATTTATTTCTTATTCACTGTCAATCCTAGGAAGATAAAAGATCCAACACAAATGCCTAAAGCTATTTATTATAAACTTTCCCTGAAATAGTGGGTTTTATGATTAAAATAAAACCTTATAAAATATTATATTTTCACTCAAAATGAGGTCATGCAACTGTTGACGTCGTTGATGTCATTGTTTTAGCGCATTATATTTTTTCAGAATAAATTTCTAGGTTGTGAGTATATAATAAATAGAATTTTTGTTGGTTTGTCGTGAATATAGGATTTATTTTAATCTCGAAGTGAGAAAACTAATATTTTTACTCGTGTTAAAGCACTCGTGAAAATATAAGTTTTCTCACTTCTCGATGAAAATAAATCCTATATTCACTCAAAACAAACAAATATCCTCTATGTATTAAAAAGCCACTTGGCAATCTTTAAGCATTCATCAAGCATTATTAAAAGCTAGCACCTGTTACTTAATCCAGTATTATTTTTACTTTTTAAACCCGTTTGCATATAATGAAATAAAAGGCAATACAATTCGGAGGTTTGACTTTTCTTCGTTATTCTACCAAATGTTTAACCCTTAACCTGCTAAGCACGACTATAATAGCCTTTGCGTCCATTGTAAACCCAGATCAGCCTGCGAGTAACTCATTCGCAGTCTGATCTGGTTTACAATGTCTGGCTGCTGATCAGTCATTTCCCCCAAAACACCCCTTTGTCACATAAATGGAATGGTCTTAATTCAAAGAAAGAACAGTCCATTATATATATATATGCAGCCGGTTAATGGTTAAATATATTATTGGAGCAATATAATCAGCAAGAACAATTACTTACATGCAAAACTGTTTGCTTTTAACTTTTCAAATAATGATTAACAATGATTTGTAAATATGCACAGGATTGCCGCATGTCCTTTTAAGGTTATATTTTAGTCGAGCAGTAACTGTTGTGTTAGTATATATATCATACAGAGAAAGCGAACTAAAGGAAAAGGGTTCAGACTTATAATAAGCCACAAAGTTTTAAGAGAGAATTAAAAACATAACTATAACTGTAACTATAGAGAGCACACCAAACAAACAAAAGTTGAAGCGTGAAATACGTTTAATAGTAGTGTTACAATTACGTCTCTAAGGAGTATGTCCCCTTATGCATAATCCATAAAAAATAAACACAAAATAGGGCTCGATTTTAGATATAGTATGTTCTAAAAATAAACTGAAAGGGTCAATGATTTCGGACAAACAGTTCATTACTTACACGGTATATATACAAAAGTATATGTTTATTATGTCGGACATCGTATTGAGAGATTTACACAGTATGTGACATCACTGAGCTTTAGCCCAGATATATCCGTATTGACCGATACATGAACTGATCTATAGAAAAAAAATTGTGGTGCAGGGAGATTTTTAGTTAAAGGGAATTATAAAAGTATGTGGGTTATTTATAGCTTTTCCTTTTGTTGCTGTATTGGGGACTGCTAGAAGTAGTGACTGCTAAAAGCAGTGTATTAGGCAGAAATTCAAGAACTGGGTGTGCAAATATGCGAATAGGGTGTGCAAAATAATTTGCTAACACGCGTTAGGCGCCACTTTGCGACAAGTGGGTGCCTCTTGGGTGATTTATTTTCACAGATAAAGGTGAAAAGGGTGCATTTTAGACCATCTTTCTTCTATAAATGTACATAAAACATAACATTATTGAGAAAGTAATCGTTTGGAAGTGTTGTTTAGCAAAAAAAAAAAAAAAAAAAAATCAGCCTGGGACTGATAGTGTTTGTTTATTGTGGAAGGCTATTAACATTTACATATAAAACATAATTTAATATACTTAATAATGTTTCGCGAAAAGACTACATGCATTTTGCCAGTTTACACCTGTCTTATATTAGCAATTTCAAAAGGACTACACACAAAAGAGACAATCCATGAACCATCAAGGGAGATGACACCCAACACAGAAAGCTTGAAGCTGTATTAAGTTGAGCGAGTGTGTTAGTCTATAGTGCACGCCTAGTTACCTATAATGTTCAGGTCATCGTCCTCAATGATATTAATCTGGGATATTGTCAACTTTGATGAAGATTTAGTAAAATTGACTGTAAGTCTGTCTTCCCGTGCTTTCCTGTTCTAAAGCAAAGTTTACAAGATATTTTTGTATGTTTTACAGTTTTTTAAAAAACTAAAACAAAAAATGCATTTGCACAACTAAGGGCATTGAATATTTATCATACACTCTTGTCCTACTGAAATGAATGAACACAATTGACTGATTGATTGACGGATTGATTGATTTATCATTAATTGATTGACTGATTGAACAACAAGAGGCCCAAGAGGGCCTGTGGACGCTCTACTGGCTCTTGATAAGGTTTATGTATAAGGGGCCATAACACTTTTAAATATTGTTCAACCAGAACATGGTGAAGATATACGCAACTAGGCTTGGTACTGATTGTCCCTGACAAGTTTCGCTGAAAACCAGCGAGAGGTTCAGGAGAACTACTCTGTACAAAGTTAGTGTATTAAAACCTTTAAGGGGTCATAACTCTGCCAAAATTCATTCAACTAAAACATGGCAATGACAGGTGCAACTAGGCTTGGTACTGATCATCCCCATCAAGATTCGTTGAAATGCAGCAAGGAGTTCAGAAGAGACTAATCTGGACAACGTTTGGCTATTAAAACCTTTAAAGGGCCATAAATCTGCCAAAAATCATTCAACCCGAATATGGCGATGATATGCACAACTAGGCTTGATACTGATCATCCTTTTCAAGTTTCGTTAAAATCCAGTCAGGGATTCAGGAGAACTAGCCCGGAAAATATGTGTGTATCAAAAACCTTTAAAGGGCCATAACTCCATCAAAAATCTGTTAACCGGAATGCCACAATGACATGCACAACTATGCTTGCTGCTGATCATCCCTGTAAAGTTTCGTTGAAATGTGGGGAGGCGTTCAGGAGAACTAGTCCAGACAAAGTTTGTGTATTAAAACCTTTAAAGGGCTATAACTCTGCCAAAAAATCATTCAACCGGAGCATGGCAATGATTTGCACAACTAGACCTGATACTGATCATCCTTGTCAAGTTTCGTTAAAATCCAGACAGGGGTTCAGGAGAACTAGCCTGGAAAATGTTTGTGTATCAGAAACCTTTAAAGGGCCATAACTCCACCAAAAATCTGTTAACTGGAACGCGACGATGATATGCACAACTATGCTTGGTGCTGATCATCCCTGTAAAGTTTGGTTGAAATGTGAGGAGACGTTCAGGAGAACTAGTCCAAAGTTTGTGTATTAAAACCTTTAAAGGGACATAACTCCGTCAAAATCATTCAACCAGAACACGGTGTTTAAGTTTGGTAAAGATCGGATGAAAAATGAAGGCCCTATTGTCTTAACGAGGCAAGATATAGCATTTTTAACTAAATCAAGGGCCATAACTCTGCTGTTACTGGTCCGATCTGGCTGGTTTTCGAACTTGTCCGAGCTTTCATTTATATTAACAATCTGTTTAAGTTTGGTAAAGATCGGATGAAAAATGAAGGCCCTATTGTCTTAACGAGACAAAAGTTAACAGACGACGGACGACGGACTACGGACGACGGACAACACACCATCCCATAAGCTCTGCTGGCCGTTGGCCAGTAGAGCTAAAAATGAATGAATAAATGAATTAAGAATGAATGAATGAACATACGAATGAACTGAATGAATGAAATGAATGAAATGAATGAATGAATGAATGAATGAGTGAATGAATGAATGAATGAGTGAATGAATGAATGGTGTTTTACAACCTTTTAAAGCTTATGTCATATCACGTTGGAATGGAGCATGGTGATGAGCTAAAAATGACAAAAATTAAAGTCAATTACGCAAAGTTTACTTGTTCACAAGAATTTGCTTCAGAACCAGGGATGACGACAACAACATCCCCATCGAAAAAGTTTGACTACTACAACATATATTTTGTTTTAAATTTTATTTACTTAAAATTGGGGTTAGAAAGAACGATGTCAGTAGCATTTGTAGCCTTAAAGTTTGTTTTGAGGCGTAAAAATATGAAAATGGACTCAAGAGCTCAAATAAACAATATACATGGGCAGTTGTCCATTAGTAGGACTATTGTTATTCGAGTACAATCGCAAGTACCAGTTGCAAGTAGCCGACACAAGTTGCTTTAATTAAGCAAGAGCTAGTAGGCGAGAGTTGCCTGAAGAAAGTGCTAGCAAGATTTGACTTCATTAAGCACGTTCAAGGAGGGGCGAATAACAAGTGTTAGTGGAAACAAGTAGCGCTGAAATACTTTTTGTGTCTAATAATTAAACATGAGTTAATATAAATGAGTTTGCTACTTTACCCTGTTTTATTGGATTCAACAATTTACAATGACTAGCTGCCCTTCTTATTCAGCCTGTAGACTTTTGTTTCAATTGTTGTTTAACAGCTCCTCCTGAGCCACCCCAGGGATAGAGGAAGTATTCAAAGAAATCCAATAACCATGCCCTAGCTACTTGCTATCTAATAGATTCCTTAACTTTTTTACTAGATTTTTAGTAGCTTCATATATTTTTTTAACGTTCTAGGAGGATAGGCTCTGATACAAGTAACTGTCACTTACATCCCCATGCAACGGACACGGCTAGGGGAAGTGTCTTGCCTAAGAACACACCAAATTAACCCAGTGGCAATTGTAAGATTCGAACCCTTGATCTCAAAATACAAAGCCGAGCATGCTATTGAGACGGCCACTGCAGCCTCCTGGAGTTTACTAAGTGTATGAAATTTTCTGAAAAAACTGTATGCATTTTTGGAAAAACTGATAGCAATACTAACCAAAGCGTGATCAAATTCAATCAAGAAGATGGCAACAACAATGCACAAAAAATATGCTGCTTTGCATGGCAGGTGGCACAAAAGCTATAACTGTATATTCTCATGCAAAACATGTACATTAAAACACATGCAGTCTTCCTTATTAAAATGCATTGACAGTAAATGGTAAAAAGAGAGAGTTCATTTGAAGTATTTCAAATTAGATCGGTTTTCTTACTAAAAATAATTCCGTCTGTATAAAAGTATTTTTAGATTTAAATACATCCATGTTAATATTTTAATGCTTCTTATAATGTTCTATGTTTGATATTTGAAGAAATAAAAATGTTACAGTAGTTTCAAAACTTCCAATAAAACTCATCAAAACTGATCATAAAATGCATGCATAACAACCACAAAATTTTCCAAAATAAAAACAAAACAAAAATATTTATATTCCGTATGCAAGTAATTAGGTACATACACAACTTTGCTTAAAATGTTTAAATATAATCATGGTAAAAGTGTACAGAGTTTGCCATGGCTATAAAAGAATGACCTCGTGTTTATATGGAATTAGTGTACCAATGATTGTGTTCCTTGACGACATCCAACTTTGCTAGGGTATCTGCCATAAAAATTCAAGCTTGCTCTTAACATTTCTTACAACTTGATTACTTGATATAGATACCAGCAGGGCAGGAGAAGAGTTCCTGAGGAAGCAATTCTTGGGGTTTCCCAAGGAATGACTTAAATTCCAAGGGTGAACTTGAGATTTGGAAGGGTGAACTTTCTGTGGGCGTGTCTGGGGGATATCATTATTTTAGGTGTCCCACTTGGGGATCTGAAGAAGGAAGAAACGTCTAGGGGAAAGGGGTGCTGCAGTGGTCGAGGGGTGAGTGAGGTGGGAATACTTTTAAACGGTCGGGATATTTCAGTTTCAAGCCTGACGGACATACTTTTCTGGGTTGTCAGGATTTGTAGTTAACAATGCTTGTGTGAGGAGTGTGGTTGTGCGTGTGTGTGTGTGTGTGTGTGTGTGTGTGTGTGTGCGTGCGTGCATGCATGTGTGTGTGAGGAAGGCGGTGGGGAGGCACAATAATTTGAAACGAGTTTTCCAAAGGTGAAATAAGCTGTTGTCAAGAGGGAGTAATATTGGCCAAAAAAGAATGCCTTCAGGAGGAGATATTGATATTTTCTGGTATCATAGCTCATTTGTGTTCTTCATCCACTGTTAATGTTGAGAGTGAAAAAGATGCTGTGCTCTGAGTTACTGAGAATCTACAGTTTTACAATTTTGAAAAGTTGAAAACAAACACTTTCCAAAGTGATGTAAATTCTAAAGCTGTGACCTGCTCTGTGCCCTTACATTGTGTTAATGCATACAAAAGGGAAAAAACAACAATAAATTAGCACTCCTCGAGGGATTATTCTCTATTCCAACCTAGAATTCATAAACCCTGTTACAGTGGTCAACATATTACTATAATGCACAAAGTGAACAACGGAACACTATTATGATATAAATCCCTATCTTTTTTTGGTTTGTTGGTTAATTCTTGGTTTAAGGTCTAAAAAAAATACATTCGGAAGATTTAAGGTTAATTATTAAGGTTTTATCCTTTTTACAATACAACATATTTTCGTTATAATTTTTTTCCTCGCTGTAGAATAAAATGTGTAAACCAATATGATGAATGAAATTTAATAACTTATTATTTCCTTGAAAGTAGCAATATGATGACGAGCGTAACTAGGACTTTCAATAATTAATTACCTTTAAAACATTCCTTTGTAAAACTAAAATGATCACAAACACTCACGGTATCATTTGAAGTCATAATAATAATAATGATAATAGAAAATTGAACATAATTATATACCAGGGGCGTCGTGTGGCATACTCCTTTTACGAGTTGTCAAGCGTAAATTGGTAATTTCCACCCTACCACCGTATCTCCATCACCCTTCTGACTTTTATCGCATTTTTCAACTTTTTAGGCTTTTTGTTTTTTTTCCCCAAATTACTCCCGGGAATAAGGGAGTATGCCATGTTACGGCCCAGACTTAAAATTACATATATAACTTATAAGGAGTAATCAGTGTTTTCCTCAAGGACTAACTACATATAAATAAAGACCAAGATACAATATTTTTGCACTGAGCCCTGGTCATGTCAACATGCTGTTTAACCCTGCAAATAATGTGTCGAGTTGAGCTCATGCTGGCAAAATATCACTGTAAAGAAGAATGCATTAATACATCAGATTCTGTGTATGATTTGATACATATTTGATTGAAGGGCAGGGTTATTTTTTAATATTTTTCCCATTATGTCTTCCTTTCCCCTCCAAAATGTTTCTGTTTTTCTTCCTTTTCTCCCTTGCTTTGTTGCATTTCCACTGCCTATTCACCAAAAAACGCATATTGTCCCATTAAGGGGGCAAGGAACCATCTCACTATATATTTTATATGCACCTGGTACCCGTCTTCACTAAAGAGACAATATTCAGTAGAATTCTCTGGAAGAATATGCTGAGGAACCATCTCACTATATATTTTATATGCAACTGGTACCCGTCTTCACTCAAGAGACAATATTCAGTAGAATTCTCCCCACAATTGCATGTTCAGTACTGGGATAAAACAAGCAAAGAATAATTCTGATGTGGTGTTACAAAATATAACCTTCATCCCAAAACCACTGACCATACTATTTCTAAAATGCACGGAGCATTCAAAACTAGAATACATTTACAGTTAACATGCACATCTGATTTATAAATGCATCCATGGTATAAAATGGTTTGTTTTGTTTATAAGAAATAATTCATAAGTATATTCTTTTATGACTGGGCGAAGCAAATGAATGAAAGAACAAACCATCCTGGTTCTAGTCTAAGAGTGAATTATTTTATCATAAACAAAACCAATGATCAAATAAGTAAATTTATCACATTTCAAAACAATTAATTCTGCTTTTGGACGTTTTAGTTATGGACGATTTTCTGATTATATCATACGAAGACTTATAGTATGATTCCTTAATGAATTTTGAAATACTGACACACGTGCCATACTTGGGTGTATAGGTGTATATACTTTATATAAGGCCAAAAAAACAAAAACTGCATTTCCGGTGGCCCGACCGACCCTATTTTTAAGGGGCCACCCTAAAACTTTTTATGAAAAAATAAATTGTTCTGAAGTGATTTATCACAATATATCGGGGTAAACTGACATCACAGAGAAACTTTCAGTTGTATCATCAACTTGTAACGGTTTTATGAGATAAATACATGTAGAATCTCACAATATCTTGCTCCAAAAAAAAAAGGAAAAAAAAAAGAAAATGCCTACCGACCTACCCTATATTTTTAGAGCATGCAATAGGAAACACACCTAATTTTCTTTTTGGCCTAAAGACACTAACGTTTAATTGTAGCAGAGTACAATTAATGAGCATGGAGAGGAAGTTCTTAATATGACATGTTATAATCGGGGGCAAAATCAGGAGCGATTTCAGGGCGAATTCACTTCCCCCACTGTGGCCACATGATTTTTTTTGGTTAAAAGTTGCATGCCCTCACCCTAATTTCAAATGCTGCCTCGGCCTCTTAACACCCAATTAGTACTTAATGATGACGAAAAAAAAAATTCTACTAGAAATCCTAAATCTTTCACCTAAAGGAAAATGTCATCAATCTTAATCTCAATACAATGTACTAGAAACAAAAGTTTTATTTCGAGTCGGCATGATAAATAACGGATAACATAAGCTTGAAAGCTTTCATTATAAACCAATCAATCAACAGCATGCTATACCTCACCGAAAACTATAACTGAAAGCCACCAAAATAGCTTAACCTTAAAGACGGCTACCGTAACTTCAACAAGTATGAAATGTGTGGATTAATTGCTTCCTCCGTAGAAAACTGGTGTGGATCAGAGATGTTATATTGGTGGTTGGGGATGGTCCTTTTTGATAATGTTAAAGGAACTGGGTCACATATTGTTCGGCCATTTTGATTTTCCCTTTTGATAATATAAAAGGGTCAAGATCACTTTATGCCTGGCTCGTTTGATGTTTGAAAGGACTAGGTCACATTCTGTGTCACCTTTAATTTGATACTGTTAAAGGTACTAAATTGAATCGTATTAAAAAAGAGGAAAAAAATAACATAATTTGATGCCTGATGCCATTTATATAATTATTACAAAACAGTCATTACAGGTTTTAATGAAATTTTTAAGCATATTTCCTATTTCATAAAGTCCCAAGTTTGCGTAACTTTATAATCAACAAGTAGTCATAGTTCTTTTGAACCCAGACGGCAAACTTGGTTTTAAGACTTTTGTTAATGACTGCTACAAAGTATAAAACGATTACTAAATTATAGGGAATGTGAATTTTTTGCATTAAGTTTTCGGACTTGTGGATGGATATTATTATTATTACCCTTCGGAGATTGTGGGGCATTAATAAAAGAGGAAGAAAACATTGATATCTGCAACCTCTGTCTGAACCATACGCAATATTTTTTGTTTTAATTCAAACTGCAAAATATGTGTAAATGATGTTATTGGCTGAGTATACATATCTGCAGGAGGCAAGGTAAACAGCCATACAAAAAATAATAATATGAAGCAATGGATCCAGTACTTGCAAAATGAGGCACACTCTTGTAAGTGATCAACTTTTTGTGCCAAAAGTATTTCATCTGTTGGAACAGAAATTAATTCTTAAAAAGTTAGGTTTCATTTATATTTGAATTTGTTCTCTCTTTTTTCTTTTTTTTTTACATAATACTGGTAAATTGTGTTCAATAATGTCAGTAGATCAGAAAACATTCTTGAAAATTGCAAAATAGAAATTTTAAACTGAATTTCAAAATAGCTATCAATAAGTCAAAACACTTCATTTAGACTGTGCCATCCTTCTTAACTTACAAGTACAATAAAATTAAATTAACAATGATAATTACGTACCCGCAACTGCTGACCAATTTCCATGTGGATATTTACATCTGTGTATGCCTTGTATATGATGTCTGGCAGGAGAGCCAGGGTGATTAATGCCAGTTCCAAAAGCCAGACGGTTCCAGACTGGAATATTGTGTTGAAGTCGTAGAACAGGTACCGGTGATCGCTGATTAAATCCCTGCAGGACAGACAGACAGAAAGGTTAATCATTCCAAAAAATAGAAATTTTAGTTGATTACAAATCTGATTTCTCCTCTTTCATTACTTTAATATGGTATCCAGATGGAAGTGTGTGAGGAAAAATAATTTTAAAAAACGTATTAGTTTTGCAAAATTATGATGGAAATCCAGTGTTTCAGCAAATATTTGTCAAACTGAACATAAATATTTACAAATGATCAACTGTTATTGAAAGTAAAAACAGATTATGTTTTTATTGAAAATGATCACAAATTTCCATCTCTCATTACAGCTACCAGATGAACTTTAAGATACTGGTACAAACAAATTATGTGATGGCAAAAAATATCGAACTAAAGCGCACAATACTTACGGCCACCAGACTGAACTGTAGACAGCTGTTCCAACAAAATATGTGATGGCAGAGAAAATAAAACCAAACCAAATGAAAGCTGACCAGTAGTAGACGTTTAAACAGAGCTGAAACAGACAATCATAACTCAGCAATCAGATATAATGAGATTGACATTGCTGGGAACGTGGTTATAATTATGTGTTATTCATCAAGACTGAGGATGCTGGGAATGTGATAATAATTATGTGTTATTCATTAAGTCTGAGGCTGCTGGAACTGTGGTAATAATTGTGTTATTAAGATTGAGTTACTGGGAATGTGGTAATAATTATGTTATTCATTAAGACTGAGGTTGCTGGGAATGTGGTAAGAATTATGTGTTATTCATTAAGTGAGGCTGCTGGAACTGTGGTAATTATTGTGTTATTCATTAAGATTGAGTTACTGGGAATGTGGTAATAATTACGTGTTATTAAGACTGAAGTTACTGGGAACATAATAATAATTATGTGTTATTCATTATGACTGAAGTTGCTGGGAACGTTGCTGGGAACGTGGTAAGAATTATGTGTTATTCATTGAGATTGAGGCAGTAATTGCTAAATATTGGTAATTGAGTCTCACAAACTAGGATGTAGCATCTGGATAAACTTTAATTTTTTTATTTTACAGATAGAATCTTACATGAGTGTATTTGTATTATTGATTTGAATAAACAAGTTGGACAAATGATAGCTTGTGCCTATTATCCTATCTTTTCAACCCAAACAAGTTTATTAAAGTAAAAAATACAAAGTCACGAATGTAAGATTTTATTTATCCCATAACACCCATTCAACATGACATCAGATATGTTGTGCTTATAATGTAACACATTCGTACTGCAAATAAGGCGACACCTCAAACTAACTTTAATGTGACTTTCATACGTTTTTTAAGTAAGATTTCAAATATGATAAATATTAAGGTCTGTCCAAACATATTGTATGCAAGTTAATGGTACTAAATGTTTTACTGTGCAAACACAGTGATTTGTGCCTCATTTGCATAGTTAATACACCAGTGTATTATGATAAATATGTAATGGCTTTATTACACTTCCAGAAGCCAAAGCCATGTCATGTGTTAAACGATATGCTACAATATTTCTTTGCATGAACTTAAGACTTGCCTCCAAGCATTTTCCCATAATTATTGCTGTCAGCCAATCATTGTTGAATATGCAGAATTATATTGAAATGTTAACAGCTCATTAACATGTTGTATATTATTAAATCTTAATTCAAGCTGTAACATGAAATCTGGAACACTGATGCATCCCTGAGTACTAACAAACAAGTTTGCATCTAGAACCTTCTTGTCCACTAACAAACAAGTTTGCATCTAGAACCTTCTTGTCCACTAACAAACAAGTTTGCATCTAGAACCTTCTTGTCCACTAACAAACAAGTTTGCATCTAGAACCTTCTTGTCCACTAACAAACAAGTTTGCATCTAGAACCTTCTTGTCCACTAACAAACAAGTTTTCATCAGGAATACATGGCTGAAAAGGTTTTGTATACAGACAGTTTTCGTCTGAAAAGACAAATCCTAGTTAACTAACAGATAAGTTCACATGTCTTCTTACCTTGATGGTGACTGTGAACAGAACACCAAAGTAGACAATGGTACCCAGAGTCCAGTTACCCATCAACTGTCACAAGAATATAAAAACACAATAAACAAAATGCAGGATTTTATCAGGAAGGAAAGTGTGCAATAATATTCTTAAAGTATTTAAATGTATCTTTGGAAATTAGGTTCCGCGAACATTGTTTGTCATTATTTTGTAACTGATTTACATCAAGAATGGTGCTGAGTTTATTTTGTAATTCCATTGCAATGAACTGTTGAACAATTATTCATGAATTTACGCTTATGTGAGGAAGCTATCCAGCTGGCTTGCGGAACGTCGATGGTTCTACCCAGGTGCCCGCCAGTGCACGAAAATTGCCTGGAGCGGCACCTGGGGTCTTCCTCCACCAGTATAAGCTGTAAAGTCGCCATATGACCTTAGCTGTTGGTGCGACTATAAAATCCAATTCAATTCAATTCATGAGTTTACGCAATATACTGCATTTTTTTATGTATGTGTAACACATAGCGATAAGAAGTACAAAATATGTTGTTTTAAACATATTTATTTTTACATCGATTGCGAAACAAGTTCTTGCAACTAAGATTAATCACTCTCGATGGCTTCCTGGGTAGAACCAGTACTAAGCAATGTGGTTTAATTATCTTGCTCAAGGATAAATAACGTGGCCGCGACGGAGGATTGAACCCACGACCTCTCGATCAGGTGTTCGGCACTCTACCACTGGACCACGCACTCCACATACAAAATATGTTAAGGACAAAACAGATATGCCTGCATCTGGGAGGAGAGAAGAGAGAACGTTGACTGGAGCGCATAAATGTACGCGCCAAAAATGACCAATTGCTTACAATCAGGGGTCAGAAGTGATTCTATTTACATTATTACATCCATATATTATTACACGTGTGTTGCCTATCTTATTTAGATCCAAGCAAATATTACATAGATGTATAATTTGTGAATTAAATACTGTTTAAGAACTATAGGTCTGCCATTTTTAAAAAAATAAAAATGGATGGGGTATGTATGGTTAAGGGAAATGTTCAACCAAATGCATATTTTAAACATGAGCAATGTGAACCATATAGTACATGACAGTAATTCAACACTATTGAACGGATGGCGGGAGGTGTACAGTACTGGTTCTACCCAGGAAAAGTGGTCTGCCTCCATCACAAAAAAATCGACCGTCATATTTAACTTTACATGTGTTCAAAATGATGTAAAACACCATAAAAACAAACAAGCAAACAAACACTACTGATGTGAAAATAATATCGGAAGGAATAGAAAATGGCAGAAATTTTGTCCTTTAAGTTATGTACAATTAAACTCAATTTTTTTTTTAGGAGAAATAAATTGGTCCATAGGATAGTCCATCTAGAGAAGACTAGACATCATTTTTAAATAAAATATGTCATCACATCATCCAAATTTCAAAGGGCACAAATTTCTGGTACTATATGGTTAACATTGCTCCTGCCTAAAATGCATACATTTGGTGAAAATTTCACTTGACCATACCTCATCCATATTTTTTTGTTTTGTTTTACAGTAGGTAGGTAGCAGATCTTACCTTTCCATCAGAGAAGAATGAAGTCTCCTCTCCGAGAACAAATATTGCACCAAAGAATAGAACAACGCTGTGCCAGAGACCTGCAAATGTTTAAGATTACAATAAAAACATAGATATTTATCACAGCTAAAGGGAATGTTGGCAGCCTCCATTTTAAGAACTATGACATCATACCGGTAATTATTAACTAAACTACATTAGCCATGTTTTACTAGAAACTCTACATACAATATGACGCAAACTCGGCCAATATGAACCAGAAGTCGGCCAATATGAGAAAACAAGGCCAATATGAATGAACTCGCAAATACACGATTTAAGTGACGTTGTTCACGTTTAGTAACGTCATTCGCGCTCGCTTATTGACTTATAAATGAAATTAACGCTACTATAAACGAATGCAAATTATGTCAAAATAATCTGATTAAAAAAAAAGTATACTGTAGTGGAAGTTAATAAGTGTTTTCATACTGTCTGAGCTACTGGTCCTTGGACTGTCATATTGGCCCACGGCCTTCAGCCTTGAGCCAATATGACAGTGCTTGGACCAATAACTGGGCCAACATGAAATCACTTAATTAACAACATCATATTACAAGTTATCATAATTATACGGAATAATTATAAATATGATAATGTATACTCAGATGCAAAAGAACGAGTACATTTTACATTTTACTTTTAAATACACCGTATCCTCTTTATCAAGCGACAGTCCCTTAAGGATTCAACCTATTGAAAAATAAACAACAACATGATATTGGCAATGGAATGATAAAAACTCGGTACTAAACATGGCATATTTATTTTGGAAATTCTAAAAAAACTTTATACAATTATTAAAATCTGAACAAAACTCAGCGTACACTTTCTTTTGCAACTGAGTATACAAATTCACAGGAAAGAACATCACACCAACTGTATGAAAAGGTGTAATAATGAATCAGTTATGGTTTTTAACATTCATTGCAGTGTCAGAATTTCCTTGCTTTAAATGATATTCGCATTCGCTCGTTTGTGAAACGAACTAAACACCTACCATCTCATGAAGGACTTCACTATAACTGATCTCAGTAGTTAAATAATCTCTTACAGTATTTTATTGCTTGGTTCAAATGCCATCCCATGTGAAAATTCGGATTCTTACGAGGTCTTTGGAATATTTATTACAGTAACCATGATAACAGCGCAAATAAAAGGACATTTTAATAAATAAATTCTGAAATAATAATAATCTTTTTATCAAACATCCACTTTACCTAAGCCATTCCAAAGTATAAAGTTGCGTAGACACATATTTTCATTCTTGGTTACTTTTCTGCAAAAGAAACAATAATGTATCACATGACACCATCTATTGCATCATGTTGAGGTCACATGTTCAAGGTCAAGGTCATGCCATTTTCATGTCCAGTCCATAAATATCTAACTGCTTGAGATAATGTAATGACACATAAGTATGTATTATAATCACCAAATTTGTTATCCAATTTCCAACAGTTCAGGCATTTGGTAGGGAACCATAATTCCAACAAACTAGCATGTTATTACATAAATTTATGTGAAAAACATTATATATACATTTTTTAGTCAAAATTATGGTGATATTACAGAAAAAGAATCATAAAAAAAAAAAAAAAAAAAATATTTGAACATGCTTACAAGAAATTCAGTATTAACCTGAAGCGATATTGAGATGATATTGGGTTAACTGCCATAAGAAACGAAAAATGTATCCAACCAAAGTATTGCATAGCAATAGTAATACTTCAATAATATTTTACTGTTTTTGATGACAAAATATGCACTTAAAGAAACAACCGTTATTAGATTTGATAACTGCATAACTTTGTGTAATTAAAATCAAGGACTGTCTAATGAATAATACACTACGTGTAGATACAAAATCGGAATTAAAAAAAAAAAGAAGTCCTCATTACCTATATAGCCGAGGATTTTCCATGAGTATATCTGGCTTCAAATGCTGCTCAAAAATACCATACATGAGGATGGGCATTGCTGTAAACACCATGTTGAACATCATCAGGTAGAAGCTTTCATACAGAGACTGCAAATAAAGAAATTTGTTTGTCTGAATAAAGCTTTACTTCATTTTTAGCACGTTAGGCCATACACTAAGGTCGATTTTTTTTTTTGGTATAGGCAGACCACCCCATTTTTCGTTTATAGAACCAGTACTGTATACCTCCGGCAATCAAGAATCGACATTATCTCAATTGACAAGTCGAGCTCCTAGTGGGATTCAAACCCGCAGCGGTGAGAGGCGAGGTAGTTTTAGATGAAGCGCCTTTACTATCCCTGCCACGGAAAAGCTAAGAAGTGTTTCTGTTGTAGTGACCTTGAACCTTTCAAAGATGCCATGTAAGTGGAAAGTACAAAATAATGAACATCAAACAACCATTGACCCCCACCACGAATTTTCAGGACATATCTAATTTTAGTGACATTGACCACATTGAAATACCAGAGGCAATAAAAGACATCACAGTATACACCATATTGAATAACCTTATGTAATAACTCTCATACAACCTCTGAAACTAGAAAGAATTTTCAATTTAATTATGTTTATGGAACAGTGACCTTGGCCAATTCATAATATAAGACATTGCTGTGAATGACATCATAGGGTAGCAACTAAAATACAACAGCTTAAAATCCTAGAGTGATCTTGACATTTTAAAAACACTTTAGGTAACTGATAGGCAATGGCTGTAAAAACATACCATACCTTATGCAATCATATCTCATAGAGCAGATTAAGACAGAGATAGCCACTTTAATTTGATTACTTTAGGTGAATGTCAACCTTTAGTCCCAATCCGGCCATCAAAAGGCAAAGTTTAAAACGGATGTATACTGTTTCTAAACCTACTAACGATGAGTCATATATAACTTACATATTTTAATTCTGACTCCACAGACACAATGTAAACGACTTTAACCAGCATTTCAAAAACCTAACTGGAACTTCGAATTTAGAGTTACCACCTCATAATTAATTTTACGCATATTCAATCTCATGTATTTTAAGTATCCGTGAATAAACCTAAATTTTAACTGGCAATATACATTATGACCTGAAAACCTGGGTAGGGTTTGAATACAAGATTTTGTTATGTAATTTTCTATTATTTGGCAGGTCAGAGCCTTTAAGCAAAATCTGTAAAATAATAACTTTCTTCTCTTTTTTGGTTTATTTAAACACAAGAATATATTATAATTGTGTACGTAATATGTTTAAACGTCACTTTTAACAAACTTTCAGTCATCCCTATGGCATCTACTTCTAGCAGCGAAGAAGGAATACCAAGCCGTAAACACATGGCATGATACCCCACCCAGTCACATTATTCTGACACTAGGCTGTACAGCCCTAAATCTACCCATTCTATGTTGCGCATCAAGAGAGTTACTAGAACCGTTTTATAAAGTCTTCAGTATGACTTGGCTGGTGACCGAACCCCCGACCTCCCGGATAAAAGGGGGCCACTCTACCATTACACCACCACTGGGATACTTAAACAAACTAACCCGCCAAATAACGACAAAATTACACTACAAACCCATTCGTCAAAACTTTATCCAGGTGTTCGTCATATAATAATGTACATATGCCAATTAAAGTGTAGTTTTATTCATGGTTTCTTTATAAAAAATACCCGTGGTTGAATCCGCGTAAAATGAATTATGAGTTGGTAACTCTTAATTCGACGCTCCAGTTTTGTGGTTTGGCCTGGCTGGTCAAAGCTGTTTATATTGTGCCTATAGATTTTGATTTTCTCAAAATCTCAAAATCTATATTAAAGTTATGTATATATACTTCGTCATCAGTAGGCTTAGAAATGGGGTGCATATGTTGTACAATTCGGCTGTTGTTGGAGGGAAAGTTACTTTAAACACAAGGGCGACACACTGAGTGGACAGCAGGGTCAATTCCACATTACTCACCTCCTCGGAGAAAGCAGTAAAGAATGCGTAGAAGAACTGGGCTGTGATGAATGCAACATTCTGGAAAATAAACACAAGAGAGATAAGGTTACAGTGACCAATGCATGTAATAAACACAAGAGAGATAAGGTTACAGTGACCAATGCATGTAATAAACACAAGAGAGATAAGGTTACAGTGACCAATGCATAAATAAAGGCGAGTTATTTTGGATAATCTTTGAATAGTTAAAGATTTTAACTTATGAAAAAACTTTTTCAATGTCTAAAAAGTACGATTTTAAATTTTACAAAATATTCTTTTTATTTTGAATGCCACTTTAAATATATGTATGTATACATATAATTCAATTGCATTACAATTTAACCCTTAACCCGCTAAGCATGATTATAATAACTCGCAGGCTGATCCGCCTGCTGATGAGTCACTTCCCCCAAAACACCACTTTGTCACATAAATGGAATGATCTTAATTCAAAGAAAGAACAGTCCACTACATATATGTAGCGGGTTACGGGTTAATAAAATATCTAACCATTCAAAACTGCTCATAAACCTAGTATTCATCACCTTATAAAAGAAGTACTGCACGAGGTTCGCGATTCTAATGTAGTAGAAATGACCATGGACAAGAAGAGCCTTCTGGAGGAACCTGAATTTGGCGATGGCGTAGTCGCTGTTACGGACGGCCTGGCGACCTTCCTTACCCATAATGCCTTGATGAAAAGAAAATACAAATGACAATAAATTACAGTGGTTAAACAATTCTACTATTTGGTTCCTAGTAGAATCACAAGCGATTTACGCACAAGTGTTTCTAACATCATCAAGGTGTTCTTAAACATTCTTATACTTACATAATGAACTGAAGTACCTTAATAGAAATTGATAAAAACAGAACACACAAAATATTAATGTTAAAGCTATTACCTATTCCGACATCGGCCTCCTGTATCATACTAACATCATTTGCCCCGTCCCCTATAGCTGCCGTCACGGGTTTATCTGGGGAGTTCTTGATCAACTTTACAACCTGATGTGGGGGAAAATGGGTTTTGAGTGTTTGTTAATTTCCATGTTAAATGTTCTATACAAAGCGAAGGATGTCAATATTTCAAACTGCGCAATCTATTATAGCCAGAAAAATTCAGGTTTAAAAAAAAATACGGTAATTTATCTATATTCTACTTTAAAAAGCACAACATTTTGTACAATCAAAACGCTTTTAAGACTATAAACTTCCTTTCTTTCTAAGCAGTCAGGATGCATGGGAATGCAAAACACGCATTCTACACATTTTTCTACAGTCGTTTGATTCAAAATGTTCTTATAATTTAACAGGTCTCATGCTTTTTAATTGAAATTGAAACAACCTTACAACAAACAAACTTAAATATATAGAACATTAACAATTTAAATTTAATGTTGTGGAAACAACTCTCTCAAAACTCTCTGAAGATAATTTAAAATAGTTATGGTTATAAAGCATAAAAAACAAATCCACCTCAGTCAAGAATCTGTATGTTCAAGTTATCAAGTTACGAAAAATCCTTTTCTGGACGAGGTCAAAAGCACAGTAAGAACAATTGGTCAATTAAATAATTTGCGATTCTACGCAACACACAAAGCCAGCTCATACCTCTGCCTTCTGTAGAGGTGACATCCTACAGCACAAGACGGCGGCACATTTCATGCAGAGTTGGCACAAAATCTCGGAATGTTCCATGAGACAGTAGGCCAGACTACTACCGTTGATGACTAGGGCAAACTTCTGGCCTGGACTTGTTGGCTTCTCTATACTGGAAGTATGGAATACAATGATTAACATCTGGTTAAAGAAAGATGAAACAGGGTGGGGGATCACAGGATTCTAAAATGTCATGAAAACCAGTAACATTTTTGCAATTCGTAGTAAGCTTTTCTTTATAAAAACAGAATTAGGGTATTGATTGCACTTGGTGTTTTGGCTATTACATGTAATTCTTAAGGTAGCCAAGCAAAAAGTATTTACGTTTAAAAAAAAATATACATGTTTCAAAGTCTGAGTGTATTCCTCAAACACACCTGTCTAACTAGCAACATAGCAACATTTCTTTAATACTTGGATACACCAACTGTTTTACTTCTAGCTCATTTTGCAATTAAGATAGAATCAAGTATTAAAGATTATGTGTACACAAGTCGTGATAATATACTCACGTGACCGTATGTTTGCGTATGAGCTCAGCACATTCTATACTGCTCTGTGCACCGGTTATTTTCAGCTCCACCATGTTACGCTGGAAGTGTCCCGCTGAATGACTGATGTTTACTGCAGTCTCCTCCTTGTCACCCGTTAACACCCACACCTGGGAATGTAAGAAATTACATAACAATACGCAAAGAGTAACATGCTGTAACAAACATTTGAGGGTGCATCTTTTTAGGCTCACATAATTATTTAGAATGTTTTTGCACAAGCAAGAATTTTAAAAAAAACATTATGTCCACCCCTCACAACACCCTCTCCCCACCACCACCCCGCACCAACCACACACTCTGATAACCCTGCATCTACGCCTATGAAAGTTACTCACTGAAATATGCAAATGTCATTACTAGTAATAGCATAAATCAGTAAATTATCAGTTATCCTCTGGCAATCTATAGAAATATTTTTTATGTCACTTTTGAAACATGAAAGGTTTCATGCAAGTGAGCTGTAGTGGAGTAATTTTACGTGACACACTCTCAGGAGCGACATTTATACCTTGATACCCGCATGGTGCATGGCACGTATAGTTTTAGGTACGTCTTCCTGAAGTTTATCCTCCACTGCCGTTGCGCCAAGCAGCTTCAAATCTCTCTCTACATTGTCAAACACTTCAGCAAGCTGTCATAGAAGTAGAAACATGACAGAATCAGTTTATACAGTCTGTATTGTATTTGAAGGTCTATTGATAAATCAGTTTGAGGGTTCAACGCAACAGTCACATCGAAGATCTCAATTCGTCATGTAAGACTCCACATAGAAAGTTATTACATGTATATCATTATTTATTAGTTTTTTTACACACGTTTAAATTAAACAAATAAACAACAAAGGTCAAGGTAGGATAAGGGGGTATTTTGGCCCCCAATATGTTCGAAATGCAAAAAATAATATTTACATATAGTCTCTCGTGCATGATGAAGTAAACTGATCATATTCTTTCTTCAAAAGATATTTTTATTTATTTGATTTATCTAGAAGAATTAACAGGGTCTCAAATAATGGCACTTTTGGTAATTTTGTTATATTTTGTAGATTTTGGACCTTTCTGGGAAAGATTTTGATCCTAAAAATATAGAGCGCACCTCCCAGTACACACAATTTTTTGGCTGATGATGCATCCCTATCAAGCACCTGTTTCAACAAAAAATCAGCTGTGCTCGAGGGTGCGCTCTGTATTTCCAAGACCAAAAACTGATTGAAAACTGCTGAAAATGAACAAAAATGCAATTTGAGAGGCTCTTAAAACTCATTTAGAGCCTTCAAACGTACTTGTAATGAGTTTTAATAATGATTCCGTTCATTTGTAGCTAAACTAGATATTCAAAACTTGTGCATTAAAACATTCAATATTGGGGGCCAATTTTTCCCCTTATCATACCTAGTCCTTTGTAAATGGTTTGAAAACAGGGGTGGTTATATTAAATAAATAAAATCAAAAACCCCGAATGGTGATGTGACAGCAAGTAGGGAGACTGGGAAAAACCCAGAAAGGTGATGTGACAGCAAGTAGGGAGACTGGGGAAAACCCAGAAAGGTGATGTGACAGCAAGTAGGGAGACTGGGGAAAACCCAGAAAGGTGATGTGACAGCAAGTAGGGAGACTGGGAAAAACCCAGAATAGAGATGTGACACCAAGTAGGGAGACTGGGGAAAACCCAGAATGGAGATGTGACAGCAAGTAGGGAGACTGGGGAAAACCCAGAAAGGTGATGTGACAGCAAGTAGGGAGACTGGGGAAAACCCAGAAAGGTGATGTGACAGCAAGTAGGGAGACTGGGGAAACCCAGAAAGGTGATGTGACAGCAAGTAGGGAGACTGGGGAAAACCGAGAAAGGTGATGTGACAGCAAGTAGGGAGACTGGGGGAAACCCAGAATGGAGATGTGACCGCAAGTACTGGATACTGTGGAAAACCCAGAATGGTGATTTGACAGCTAGAAGAGCATACTGGGGGAAATCCAGAATGGTGATATGACAGCAAGTAGAGGATACTGGAAAAAAACAACGAATGCTGAAGTGACAGCAAGTAGAGGATACTGAAGAAAACTCAGAATGGTGATGTGACAGCAAGTTGGGAGACTGGGGAAAACCCAAAATGGTGATGTGACAGCAAGTAGTGGATACTGGGAAAAACCCAGAAAGGTGATGTGACAGCAAGTAGAGGAGACTGGGGAAAACCCAGAATTGTGCTGTGACAGCAAGTAGTGGATACTGGGAAAAACCCAGAAAGGTGATGTGGCAGCAAGTAGAGGAGACTGGGGAAAACCCAGAATGGTGATGTGACAGCAAGTAGAGGAGACTGGGGAAACCCCAGAATGGTGATGTGACAGCAAGAGGTGGATACTGGGGAAACCCAGAATGATAATGTGAAGATAGTAGGGTATACTAGGGAAAACCCAGAATGGTGATGTGACAACAAGTATGGAATACTGTGGAAAACCCAGAATGGTGATGTGACAGCAAGTTGTGGATACTGGGGAAAACCCAGAATGGTGATGTGACAGCAAGTGGAGGATACTGGGGGAAACTCAGAATCGTGATGTGACAGCAAGTAGAGGAGACTGCGGAAAACCCAGAATGATGATGTGACAGCAAGTAGTGGATACTGGGGATAATGGTTATGTGACAGAAAATACGGAATCCTGGGGAAAACCCAGAATGGTGACGTGTTAACAAGTAGGGAATACTGGGGAAAACCCAGAATGGAGATATGACGGCAAATAGTGGATACTGGGGAAAACACAGAATGGTGATGACAGCAAGTAAAGGATTCTTTGGAAAACACAGAATGGTGATTTGACAGCAAGTAGGGAATATTGGGGGAAACCCAGAATGGTGATGTGACAGCAAGTAGTGGATATTGGGAAAAACCCAGAACGGCGATGTGACAGCAAGTAGAGGAGACTGGGGAAAACCAAGAATGGTGATGTGGCAGCAAGTAGAGGATACTGGGGAAAACCCAGAATTGTGATGTGACAGCAAAAAGTGGATACTGGGGAAAACCCAGAATGGTGATGTGACAGCAAGTAGAGAAGATTGGGGAAACCCGGAATGGTGATGTGATAACAAGTAGGGAATACTGGGGGAAACTCGAAATGTTGATGTGACAGCAAGCATAGGAGACTGTGGAAAACCCGGAATGGCGTGACAGCAAGCATAGGAGACTGTGGAAACCCCAGAATGGTGATGTGTCAGCAAGCATAGGAGACTGTGGAAAACCCAGAATGGTGATGTGACAGCAAGCATAGGAGACTGTGGAAAACCCAGAATGGTGATGTGACAGCAAGCATAGGAGACTGTGGAAAACTCAGAATGGTGATGTGACAGCAAGCATAGGAGACTGTGGAAAACCAAGAATGGTGATGTGACAGCAAGTAGATTCATAGGCCAACATAGTTCATGTGACATTAAATTGGAGATGCTAGGAGATAACCCAACGAGTCAATGTACACTTACCAATGTATAATTTGTAAAACAAAATGGTGTTACATTGATGATACGAGGGTATATTTTTTGGATAATGTTACATCTTGTTATTTCTATTTTCTTAAAGCGCTGGTTTCCTGTGTTTTCTTTCTTCTTATGTTTTGTTTTTTATATTTCAATGTATATGACAATGTTATACCTAATTGTTTTATTTTCTTCATTGTTCTTTAAGAGTTAGTTTTCTTTCTTTCTACGGCATGTTTTTTCTTCAAATTTCAGATCAAATTTCATCTGCCAGGATGTTTAAAGGCTGTTCATTTTACAAAATCAAAATCTTATAAGTTAACTTGGTTCGAAGTTGATACTCATTTTAATGTACCTTCCAATCCCTGTCCTGCAGGGCTTTCCTGGCCTCGGATAGCTGCTGGTCAAACTTGGCAAAGTCGTCAGGATACAACCTCCGTATAGCTATCACAAGTGTCCTCAGACCATCCTGTCAGGCAAAGAAGTTACGCTGATAATAACTGCTGCCAAAAGTAAAACTTCAAAAAAGCTATTTAATAAGAAATGTAACCAATAAGTGACAAATGCCCCCAAATTACTATATGTACATTTTTACTAAAGATTATTGCTAAATATATAATATAAAATTATATACTGTTCAACTGGTAGCCAATTTATTACCAATTTCGTTTACACATATTTCAAGTTGGGTGTATGGGAATATTACAGAATATCAGACATTTTGGTGAAATTGGCACTTAAACAACCAAATTCAGAGGATTTTAAAGGAATCCTAGTTAACATGAATACCGCCGTATTTCCCATAAGGAGACCTTTTTTTCTTTCTTGGTTTACGGATCCGCCGACCCCAATTTTCGAGAGATTGGAAAAAAAATAAAAATTTGAACATCTTTTTTTTTTTTCACCGCCGGCCGCATTTCAACGCCAGATGAAGAAAAAAATAAATAAAATTTTGAATTGGTGAAACAATTTTCTAGTATACAATAATACCACGTCAAACAACAGGATATATCTATCAAAATATCGAAATTTCGAACGCAAACGACGTGCGATCACTACCCGCCATTTCCTTGTATGAGGAACATAGAGTAGTCTCCCTTGTTCACCAAGGTAACTTGATTTCAACACATCCGGGCACTCCATCCGGGCGTGAATAAAGAAATTTCATCATTGGGAATATTAAAAGAATATTCAACGATTTAAATACATGTTGTGTTGTCTTCTGTCTTTGTGTTGTATAAACTTACGGTTTTATATGAGAAACATGGTCACCATGTTTGAAATTTGTACTTAGAAACAGATTTAATTTTTTTTTTTTCTGTAACCAGAATTGTAAAAAAATTGTTTGCCTGATTTTTTTGATTTTTTTTTCCCTTCCGACCGAGCATTAAAAAATCAGAAAAAATCTGTAAACCAAGAAAAAAAAAATGTGGACTAACAGTAGCGCCCAGGTGCTTTGCAAAATGCCAAGGGGGCGCACTTATCAAATTTAAAAAAAAAAGAAGAAGAAGAAAAGTTATACAAAAGTTTGAAAATTTGAATATCGAATTTTGATTTATATATATTTTTTTTAATTTTCTTTTGGTGATTATTTTATTTTTATTTATTTTTTAAAAGGTTGGGGTGCTTCTAATTGAGGGGTACTCTTATTTGGGGAAATACGGTAAACAGACACTTCTGCTGGCCTCAGTATTAATGCATGCTGGGCATAATACTTCGAAGAGTTTGCCATACACATATATAACCTTCGTTTTTGTATTAATACTGAATTATTTCAATTAATACTTGTAGAAACAAATCCTTTTTTAACACTCTCTGAACACAATTCTGTATTCCTAAATTAAATTAATAAGTAAAATAACTGCCTGAATTTTGATTTGGTAGGGCAAATCCAATGTGAAACATCTGCAGTCAGTATTTATCTTTATTTTTTTGAACAATAATTTGAATGGTCATACCACAGCAAATTCATTAACATGGTCCAAGGTTGTTGCCTGGTCTCCTTCCACCACACGGTCCAGCATTGATGACTCTGCCCCTTTACTCAGTAAATAAATCTCATCTGGAATATAAAAATTAACACATCTAATAAGAGTGACCTTGTTCTAGCATTCATGACTAAACATAAACAGTCACGAGTATCCGGTCTTGAGCAGAAACAATCAACAGAACATCAATACTAAAACTAATTGCTTTGAGTGCTTGTTTCAAACACAATTCTGCTGGTACCTACATAAAAAGAAAATCTATGTTAGGATAATCTGTTTTGATTAAATATTTTACAAGAAAAATACTATTTTGATAGTGCACTTTACATGTACCATCCTGGTTGCTGGAGAAGCAATAACTTTGATAAACTATTAAAAATAACTTCAGTACACTTCAAAAGCATTTAGAATTATATCATAAATCAGGGTTTTTCAACATAATAACATTAATTTTGCATAGAACCTCTAAAAGAAAAAATTGCCTATCAAAAAACAAGTTTCAAATGGTTTCTTTTTATTTCAACCTATTCCAAGCAACACTACACACAGATTTGAGGTATCTGAACTTATTACAGAGTTCACTGGTGGGTCAACGGAGTAAATTCACATGCTTTCATGTTTGCAATCTGCTTTCACTGACCGTTTTCATTCTGTACTATCACGCTCATTCTTTTTCGAATTGGATCGAACTCCAAGGAATGTATCAGTTTGTAGCGACGCATCTCTCCCTTGAACGTCACCTCCAGTTTGTTGTCGTGGGTGCCGTGGAACACAACCCCAAACCTGCAATGTTGAATTCATTGATTTTTCAGGAGGTTAGATTTAAAGCATTGCCAGAAGCAGATTCAAGCATCAGTGAGTGAGCGAGTTTGAGTGAGTTTGTGAGTGAATGATTGAGTGATTGAGTGAGTGATTGAGTGAGTGCTGATAGTCTTTCACAGCTTAGATCACATCAGGTTGAAATGGGGAAGTGTGAGGAGCAAAAACCACAATACTGGAAATGAACATAATGTTCTTGATCCATATTTAAAACCCCGGTATCCCGTTTCCAGCTCACATTGGGTGGAATCCTACCTCCAAAAAGGAATGGGTTTCAAGCTCGGATTGTTGTAATGCTACCTCCAAAAAAGAATTACAGTGGGCTTTTACTTTGCCAAACAGATGTAACATTGTTCATGATTAAGTGTCAATGGTTGTTTAAAGTCAGAATTTGCTTATTTTAACCTTAACGGAAATGATAGAGACTTTGTGTCAAGTATTTTTATATAATATTACCATCAAATTGGCATTAAATCACCTGATGTACCCAGCCATTAATAGAAACAACTGATTAGAAAGGAACGCTGACTTTTTAACTCTTGTGTTTACATAAACAATATCTGTGCTATAAATAAACCATTTGGATCTGCATACTTCCTGTGTTGTGCTTAGCGTCGGCCAGCGTGTAGGGGATACGGCATAATTGGTACACAAATATTTATTCGGCATAGCCTGTAAGTTGCAACATTTCCGAGTACTTCGTCAACCGTTTCTGTTTTAATAGCATATTCTGCCTTTTCTGGTTGCAGAAGCAGCCATGTGAATAATTTATCAAATATATGAAGATAAATACGGAACAAGGAATGAGAATGGACTTTCAATGATGAGCAATTTCGTCATACATTTCAATGTGATGGTCTTTTATTTCTAATTATAATACAAAATGAACAGTTTGAAACAAAACAGTCCATACCCCACCATGAGTAGGTTTATACTTATAGATCTTTTGCAGCCATAGAAATAGTAGAATTTGACTTTTCTTCCTTTATTCTATCAATGACAATATTTAATTTTGTAGAAATTTCAGCAACAGATTGGGACTAAGACAAATGAAGACTAGTAATCATGCCTAGTGACCAATAAGTTGCAGTTTATGTCTGGATGATTCAAATCACGAACGGTAATATCAGACAAGACATTAACAGAAAATTCTGTGTTACCATGCCCTACAACACTGCCTATTACACTGAAACCCAAAAATGTGATTTAAATCATAAATGGGAACATATGACAAAATAATTAAAGAATATCTTTGGTACCATGCCCCACAAAAAACTGTCTGTTACACTGAAAAGTTTGAATATCAAATATTTTTGCAGTATTGCGTACCTTCTACAGGCCTCTACGAAGGCCTTCTCATCGGGGGAGGATGCCTGATAGTCGTAGCCGAAGCCCCCATAGCTGTACATGGTGGATGCCCCCAGGGTCACAGCCTCGGGATGGTCAACACGTACATTGTGACACAAAACTAGCACTGTTAGGAATGATTCTGTATCATCCTGTATAGGGAAATAAAATAGACATGAGCTGTAACATCTGATAGGACTCAGGTACTCATGGATTTAAACAATCTGAAACGTAAGGTAAATGCATACATTTAACAACAACAATCTCCCCGACCCCCAACCCCACACCCCACCACCCAACACACTTTTCTGACTAGGTTGTAAAACAAATTCACATTTTTCACCTCGACCCCACTCTCTTACCTCATTTCTCTGTCTAATATCCCTTCGCTGAGATCTATCTCTAAAAATATTATTTAAGAATTAATTTGAAAGTTCAATCTTTTAAAAGGGCATGAAAAATATTTGGTGAGTTTAAAGTACTTGTTTCAAAGTGTAATTCATACTGTTAGAAAAGTGATGTTGCTAACATGGCATGCTCTTTTATAGCAACTTACAGCAATTAGCACAAAAACATCTAGACGTTAAGTCAAACAAACAAAACAAGTTCATCAGACCAATGAAATGCACCCTTTTTGTTTTAGCTCCACCCCAAAAGTAATCAAAACGCAACATGTTAAACTGATTCATTTAAGGGCAAAGCAAGGTAAATATTACATAATAACAACTGCATGGTGATCAATTTCAAAGTTCTATAATAAGACCCAAAATGAATACATACATCAAATGTTGGTATGGGCATGGGTGTAATGTTGGACGGCGATACTTCACACAGCATGCCGCCTACCTCCTCATACTTCCTACCCCCTATAGAACACATACGGAACTGCATGACATTCTCCGTCAGAGTCCCGGTCTTGTCTGTAAACAGGTACTCAACCTGAAATGGCAATGCTGTATGTATACTAAATCCAAAGATCCTCATATTATACTTTGAAGTCAAAATATTTTTATTTATATCTTAACGAAAATAATATAGACTTTCTTTTGTGTGAAGTATTAATGCATTATATTACTATAAAATTTGCATAAAATCACCCGATGTACCCATCCGTAAATAGAAACAACTGATTAGAAACACAGATATATTAATAATTGTTATTAGGTCTGTGTTAGAAACAACTGATTAGAAACATATGCTTCGTTAAAAAAGTATGCAAACTCTTTAACTTGTGTGTTTACATAAACAATATCTGTGCTATAAATAAACCATTTCTAAATGCTACCTGATGTATGGTTAGCGTCAACGCAGCTTATAGAGGATACAGCTTAATTTCTTACACTGATATTTATTTGGCATAATGTGTAAAGTTTAATTATATTCCATTGATTTGACAGCATAACTCTCTAATTTGTAACGCTTTAGAGTACTTCATCAACTGTTTCATTTTACGTTTTAATAAGCATATTCTGCCTTTAAGTGTTTAGTTTTTTTCATTTTCTTGTAATGAAATGTATTGATCCATATTAAAACATTACTTCACAACAATTTTGTTTGAATTTATTTTTGAATGCGCTATTTTCAAGCTTTTTGCATGCGCAACTCGACTGACCGACATTTATGTAAATAGATTGAAATTTATACTATGGGATTAAGAAGTTTCTATTAGTAGTATGTAGGTATGGGGTATGGGTTTACTGTGCTCTGTGAAAGCTGCATTTCCTGTTAGACTTTTAGACTTATTTTAACATTGCTGTAAACAATCATATATGCAAATGTATCAGGATCATGTACTTTTTGCAGCAGTGAGCTTAATGCTCAACTTCCTAGTGCAGCCATACTGGAATACCATGCCGCAGACACGTAGCACGATACCCCACCCAGTCACACTATACCAATACCGAGCCGACCAGTCTTAGATTTTGAAAGTCAAAATAGGAACTACTAGTACTATTTTATGAAGTTTTTGGTGCGACTCAGCTGGAAACAGAACCCACGACCTGGGAGGCAGATGCTCTACGCCACCCCTGGTTGTGCTGATAGTAATAACTGAATGTGTTTAAATGCAGGAGGTTATGAATCTTTTGAAAGTGATCATTTTTCATATAAAATGAAATCAGTAAATGAAATGGAATGATAATCTGTAAAACTGCACGAATGGAATTAGAATACTAATTTGTAACATGCATGAGATTGGTAACTTGTATAGTAACCCACATGGGACTGATATTGCACCTGAAACAGTCTATTAAATCATTTTAGAATTATTCTATTTTTAGAATTTTGTGATTCATGGTTTCAAGAAACTCATAACTCAATGAGAGATATAAACAGTCTTCATCTGTTTCTCACAGCAATTAAAAGGCTCAGTCAGTTCTGAGAACACACTGAGGTGCATCATAGTAGCATGACCTGATGTCATAATACCATGGTGTGATGTCATGATCGAAGCAACCAAATGAAAATATGAATGAAGCATTCCGATTGGTTCAGTGATAAAAATTGGACCAATGAAACCAGTTAATTTAAAGCTCATTACATTCTCAGAACACACTGAGGTTTCACTGGACGTTATGCAATGAGGTTCTTGTAACTCAGAAACACAAAATTCTAATAATAAAATAATTCTAAAATGATTTAATAGACTGTTCCGAATGTAACTGTCAAATGAAACGCCCTAAACAGGAATGATGATCGTGAAGGAACCAGACTGGGATAGGTCACTTATACTGTAACCTGAATGATGTTGTTGATTTTATCACTACTCTGGATTGGACTGATGTAAAATCATCTAACTACAAATAATCTGTAGTGTTCACTTGAATGGAGCTGATAACTTGTAAAATCATCTAAATGCAAAAAAACTACTTGGGAGTGATATCTTGTAAAATCATCTAAAGGCAAACAAATCTATAAGTTATACTTGAATGGGACTGATAACGTGTAAAATCATCTAAATGCAAAAAAACTACAAGTAACACTTGGGAATGATATCTTGTAAAATCATCTAAATGCAAATAATTAGTAGTTTAAACTTAAAGGGACACATGGCAATCTTGAGTTTTATATCAGGCATTACAATTAGTACAGCGATTTATTTAAATTGTATCATTTTGACTTCAAAACTGCTTGCATATAATTAAATAAAAAATTGAGAATTCTATTTCCTTCATTATACTACACATGTTTTAAATATATTATTGGTGCAATATTATCACAAGTCAATAATATGTAAAAACAATTTGCTTTGAAATATTCTAACAATTAATTATTATTTTTTTTTTTTATTTTTTTTTTTCAGTCACCAATGGTGACCCATTTATTCTCCCCGTGATTTGGCATGTTGTGGGTCGTGATTTGGCATGTTGTGGGTCGTGGAGGACCATCCCACCGCACGCCTTACAAACAAACACATCTATAATATTATGCAATACACAAGTGATATACATAATAAAATTATCTATTATTTGTATTCAGTATGAGAATTCTGTATAAATGGTTGTCTTTTAAAGATTTAGCTTTGTGTTTTATCTCTATTTGTGTAATAAAAAGTCACTATTTAGAAGAGTACTGTTTTCAGGGGAAAAGATAAAGAAAAACAACTATAATAAATAAGGAGAAAAAAAAAATTGTGTTGTTTATGTTGCCCACACATGATCACATTTCACATCTCACTCATTGTTATATAATATAGAATATCAGAACGTAATGTCAGTTCCTTGGCCAGAATATTACAGAAAACACAAAATGGAAGGGTGAAGTCTCTGATATTAAAGATCAAAACTAACTAAAAAGGTTCTTATATTTGCTCCATTTTTCAACAAATGGTTCGAGTACATTGTTTGTTGTTGCTATACATTCCAAAATACTAAACGATTTTCTTATTCTGTTTTTAAAGGCCTCTTTAGACAGTTTACTTTGTAAATGTTTGGTTGAGAAAATATAATACTTCATTTCAAGTAGTATGTACAAATCGGCTGGTGTTAACGTGTTACTAATATTAAATATAAATGATTCTTCTGTGAAATGTAAATATATGTTATTGCTGGACAGCCAAGTTTTTAACTTGTTAAGAATCGATTGGGTTTCGGGACAATACCAAAGCATATGTGTTAATATTTCCTCTTCTTGACAATACTTGCACATTGGACTATCAATGATGTTTATTTTATGAAGAAATGTTCTGGTTGGAAGAATTCTATGGTTTAACCGTACTTGAAACCATTGTAATGTTGTATTTGTTGAGGATTTAAAGGGGGATATATATATATATCATTCCATGTTTCTTCCTCTAAGTTATACATTTCATCCCATTTGGATTTTGAAGTTGGTTTGCTGGGGTTTTGATTAATAATATTATAAAGGTCCCTTGATCCATGTTTGTTCTTAATAAATGGAATGATATTAAAAGGAAGAATAGGATTTTGTATTTTTTCTATTTGTTCTGTGGAGATATTTTTTCTAATGTAAGCTTTAATTGCCGCAATAACTCCATTGTATAGCAGAAAATGTGCATTTACATTATATAAGTCATTAAATTCCTCAACAGAATAAAAGTTTCCAATCTCATCTATTAAATCATTAAGTTGATGAATACCTTTTGAATACCAAGATTTGTAAAATATTACATTACCTCCGATTAAAATATTAGGATTATAAAATAGTGGAGTTATTGAACAATAACACATCCTTCCAAAATATGTTTAATAGTCATTTTTATTATTAATAAGTCTGCAAAACCTATCCCCAGGTTTATTAGGTCTTTTAAGTTTATAATATGGGTAACTATATGTTGCCATTGTCCACCTTTAAACACGAGTCTTCTAATCCAAGTTGTCTTAAGTCCATATATGAATGCTTGGAGATTAATCATTTTCAGACCACCCTCATTATACTGTTTAATTAAAATGCTTTTCTTTATCTTTGCTGGTCCCTCCCATAAGAATTTATAAAACATGTCATTTATTTTTTTAATAATTGAATCATTTGGGTTAGGCAATGAAATAAATAAATGATTAAGAATGGGTAATAATATTGTTTTAATTACTGTTATTTTACCAATCGGTGTAAGATATCTTTTTCTTGTATTTTTTCTATCTTATCATTATAGTTTATATCAATTATCTGATCAAGATCAACATTAAAGTGTATACCTAACAATTTAAATTGGTTGCTTCCCCATGTTAATTTCCACTTGGTTTTAATTGAGTCTGTACTGTATTTTCTTGTCCCAATCCAAACTACCTGAGTCTTGTCAAAGTTCACCCTGAGTCCAGAAATGTTGGAAAAATAGGAAAGTTCATCGAGTGTTTCATTGAGTGAAGTATCTGACCCATCCAGAAAAATGGAAGTATCATCGGCAAATCGTGAAAGTTTATATTCCATATCATTTATATTAATGATCGAACAAATGGAAGTTACGAGAAAAACTAACGGGATGCCGCAAGTTTTTAAACAAGAGGCCCAAGAGGGCCTGTGAACGCTCTACTGGCTGTTATACCATTGATGAATCGAGTCGTACTACATGGTGTCTAGAGTGTACACAAGGTTTTTCAAGTATTTGACCTAGTGACCTAGTTTTTGACCCCATGGGACCCATTTTCGAACTTGACCAAAATATAATTAAGACAACATTTCGACAAAGTTTCATCAAGATCGGGTCAGAAATATGGCCTCTAGAGTGTACTAGTGACCTAGTTTTTGACCCTGTGTGACCCATTTTCAAACTTTAGCAAGCTATAATTGAGACAAATATTCTGACAAAATTGCATCAAGATCGGGTCAAAAATATGGCCTCTAGAGTGTACACACGGTTTTTCCAAAGTTAGACCTAGTGACCTAGTTTTTAACACCATGTGACCCATTTTTGAACTTGACCAAGATATAATTATGACAAACATTTTGACAAAGAGTGTACACAAGGTTTTTCCAATATTTGACCTAGTGACCTAGTTTTTAACCCCATGTGACCCATTTTCAAACTTGACCAAGATATAATTAAGAAAAACATTCTGACAAAGTTGCATCAAGCTTGGGTCAAAAATATGGCCTCTAGAGTGTACACAAGGTTTTTCCAATATTTGACCTAGTGACCTAGTTTTTAACTTCATGTGACCCATTTCCGAACTTGATCAAGATATAATTAAGATAAACAATTTGACAAAATTTCATCAAGATTGGGTAACAAATATGACCTCTAGAGTGTACACAAGTTTTTTCAAGTATTTGACTAGTGACCTAGTTTTTGACCCCACATGACCCATTTTTAAACTTGACCGAGATTTCATAGAGACAAACATTCTGACAAAGTTTCATCAAGATCGGGTCAAAAATATGGCCTCTAGAGTGTACACAAGGTTTTTCAAGTATTTGACCTAGTGACCTAGTTTTTAACACCATGTGACCCATTTTCAAACTTGACCAAGATATAATTAAGACAAACATTCTGACAAAGTTGCATCAAGCTCGGCTCAAAAATATGGCCGCTAGAGTGTACACAAGGTTTTTCCAATATTTGACCTAGTTTTTGACCCCACATGACCCATTTTCGAACTTGACAGAGATTTCATTGAGACAAACAATTAAGACAAACATCCTGACAAAGTTTCATCAAGATCTGGTCAAAAATATGGCCTCTAGAGCGTACACACAGTTTTTCCAATATTTGACCTAGTGACCTAGTCTTTAACTTCATGTGACCCATTTTCGAACTTGATCAAGATATAATTAAGATAAACAATTTGACAAAGTTTCATCAAGATTGGGTAACAAATATGACCTCTAGAGTGTACACAAGTTTTTTCAAGTATTTGACCTAGTGACCTAGTTTTTGACCCCACATGACCCATTTTTGAACTTGACCGAGATTTCATTAAGACAAACATTCTGACAAAGTTTCATCAAGATCGGGTCAAAAATATGGCCTCTAGAGTGTACACACGGTTTTTCCAAAGTTTGACCTAGTGACCTAGTTTTTAACACCATGTGACCCATTTTTGAACTTGACCAAGATATAATTAAGACAAACATTTTGACAAAGTTTCATCAAGATTGGGTCAGAAATACGGCTTCTAGAGTGTACACAAGGTTTTTCAAGTATTTGACCTAGTGACCTAGTTTTTAACTACATGTGACCCATTTTCGAACTTGATCAAGATATAATTAAGATAAACAATTTGACAAAGTTTCATCAAGATTGGGTAACAAAAATGACCTCTAGAGTGTACACAAGTTTTTTCAAGTATTTGACCTAGTGACCTAGTTTTTGACCCCACATGACCCATTTTTGAACTTGACCGAGATTTCATTAAGACAAACATTCTGACAAAGTTTCATTAAGATCGGGTCAAAAATATGGCCTCTATAGTGTACACACGGTTTTTCCAAAGTTTGACCTAGTGACCTAGTTTTTAACACCATGTGACCCATTTTTGAACTTGACCAAGATAAAATTAAGACAAACATTTTGACAAAGTTTCATCAAGATTGGGTCAGAAATACGGCTTCTAGAGTGTACACAAGGTTTTTCAAGTATTTGACCTAGTGACCTAGTTTTTAACCCCATGTGACCCATTTTCAAACTTGACCAAGATATAATTAAGACAAACATTCTGACAAAGTTGCATCAAGCTCGGCTCAAAAATATGGCCGCTAGAGTGTACACAAGGTTTTTCCAATATTTGACCTAGTTTTTGACCCCACATGACCCATTTTCGAACTTGACAGAGATTTCATTGAGACAAACAATTAAGACAAACATCCTGACAAAGTTTCATCAAGATCTGGTCAAAAATATGGCCTCTAGAGTGTACACACAGTTTTTCCAATATTTGACCTAGTGACCTAGTTTTTAACTTCATGTGACCCATTTTCGAACTTGATCAAGATATAATTAAGATAAACAATTTGACAAAGTTTCATCAAGATTGGGTAACAAATATGACCTCTAGAGTGTACACAAGTTTTTTCAAGTATTTGACCTAGTGACCTAGTTTTTGACCCCACATGACCCATTTTTGAACTTGACCGAGATTTCATTAAGACAAACATTCTGACAAAGTTTCATCAAGATCGGGTCAAAAATATGGCCTCTAGAGTGTACACACGGTTTTTCCAAAGTTTGACCTAGTGACCTAGTTTTTAACACCATGTGACCCATTTTTGAACTTGACCAAGATATAATTAAGACAAACATTTTGACAAAGTTTCATCAAGATTGGGTCAGAAATACGGCTTCTAGAGTGTACACAAGGTTTTTCAAGTATTTGACCTAGTGACCTAGTTTTTAACTACATGTGACCCATTTTCGAACTTGATCAAGATATAATTAAGATAAACAATTTGACAAAGTTTCATCAAGATTGGGTAACAAAAATGACCTCTAGAGTGTACACAAGTTTTTTCAAGTATTTGACCTAGTGACCTAGTTTTTGACCCCACATGACCCATTTTTGAACTTGACCGAGATTTCATTAAGACAAACATTCTGACAAAGTTTCATTAAGATCGGGTCAAAAATATGGCCTCTAGAGTGTACACACGGTTTTTCCAAAGTTTGACCTAGTGACCTAGTTTTTAACACCATGTGACCCATTTTTGAACTTGACCAAGATATAATTAAGACAAACATTTTGACAAAGTTTCATCAAGATTGGGTCAGAAATACGGCTTCTAGAGTGTACACAAGGTTTTTCAAGTATTTGACCTAGTGACCTAGTTTTTAACCCCATGTGACCCATTTTCAAACTTGACCAAGATATAATTAAGACAAACATTCTGACAAAGTTGCATCAAGCTCGGGTCAAAAATATGGCCTTTAGAGAGTACACAAGGTTTTTCCAATATTTGACATAGTGACCTAGTTTTTGACCCCACATGACCCATTTTCAAACTTGACCGAGATTTCATTGAGACAAACAATTAAGATAAACATTCTGACAAAGTTGCATCAAGCTCGGGTCAAAAATATGGCCTCTAGAGTGTACACAAGGTTTTTCCAATATTTGACCTAGTGACCTAGTTTTTAACTTCATGTGACCCATTTTCGAACTTGATCAAGATATAATTAAGATAAACAATTTGACAAAGTTTCATCAAGATTGGGTAACAAATATGACCTCTAGAGTGTACACAAGTTTTTTCAAGTATTTGACCTAGTGACCTAGTTTTTGACCCCACATGACCCATTTTTGAACTTGACCGAGATTTCATTAAGACAAACATTCTGACAAAGTTTCATCAAGATCGGGTCAAAAATATGGCCTCTAGAGTGTACACACGGTTTTTCCAAAGTTTGACCTAGTGACCTAGTTTTTAACACCATGTGACCCATTTTTGAACTTGACCAAGATATAATTAAGACAAACATTTTGACAAAGTTTCATCAAGATTGGGTCAGAAATACGGCTTCTAGAGTGTACACAAGGTTTTTCAAGTATTTGACCTAGTGACCTAGTTTTTAACTACATGTGACCCATTTTCGAACTTGATCAAGATATAATTAAGATAAACAATTTGACAAAGTTTCATCAAGATTGGGTAACAAAAATGACCTCTAGAGTGTACACAAGTTTTTTCAAGTATTTGACCTAGTGACCTAGTTTTTGACCCCACATGACCCATTTTTGAACTTGACCGAGATTTCATTAAGACAAACATTCTGACAAAGTTTCATTAAGATCGGGTCAAAAATATGGCCTCTAGAGTGTACACACGGTTTTTCCAAAGTTTGACCTAGTGACCTAGTTTTTAACACCATGTGACCCATTTTTGAACTTGACCAAGATATAATTAAGACAAACATTTTGACAAAGTTTCATCAAGATTGGGTCAGAAATACGGCTTCTAGAGTGTACACAAGGTTTTTCAAGTATTTGACCTAGTGACCTAGTTTTTAACCCCATGTGACCCATTTTCAAACTTGACCAAGATATAATTAAGACAAACATTCTGACAAAGTTGCATCAAGCTCGGGTCAAAAATATGGCCTTTAGAGAGTACACAAGGTTTTTCCAATATTTGACATTGTGACCTAGTTTTTGACCCCACATGACCCATTTTCAAACTTGACCGAGATTTCATTGAGACAAACAATTAAGATAAACATTCTGACAAAGTTGCATCAAGCTCGGGTCAAAAATATGGCCTCTAGAGTGTACACAAGGTTTTTCCAATATTTGACCTAGTGACCTAGTTTTTAAATTCATGTGACCCATTTTCGAACTTGATCAAGATATAATTAAGATAAACAATTTGACAAAGTTTCATCAAGATTGGGTAACAAATATGACCTCTAGAGTGTACACAAGTTTTTTCAAGTATTTGACCTAGTGACCTAGTTTTTGACCCCACATGACCCATTTTTGAACTTGACCGAGATTTCATTAAGACAAACATTCTGACAAAGTTTCATCAAGATCGGGTCAAAAATATGGCCTCTAGAGTGTACACACGGTTTTTCCAAAGTTTGACCTAGTGACCTAGTTTTTAACACCATGTGACCCATTTTTGAACTTGACCAAGATATAATTAAGACAAACATTTTGACAAAGTTTCATCAAGATTGGGTCAGAAATACGGCTTCTAGAGTGTACACAAGGTTTTTCAAGTATTTGACCTAGTGACCTAGTTTTTAACCCCATGTGACCCATTTTCAAACTTGACCAAGATATAATTAAGACAAACATTCTGACAAAGTTGCATCAAGCTCGGGTCAAAAATATGGCCTTTAGAGAGTACACAAGGTTTTTCCAATATTTGACATAGTGACCTAGTTTTTGACCCCACATGACCCATTTTCAAACTTGACCGAGATTTCATTGAGACAAACAATTAAGATAAACATTCTGACAAAGTTGCATCAAGCTCGGGTCAAAAATATGGCCTCTAGAGTGTACACAAGGTTTTTCCAATATTTGACCTAGTGACCTAGTTTTTAACTTCATGTGACCCATTTTCGAACTTGATCAAGATATAATTAAGATAAACAATTTGACAAAGTTTCATCAAGATTGGGTAACAAATATGACCTCTAGAGTGTACACAAGTTTTTTCAAGTATTTGACCTAGTGACCTAGTTTTTGACCCCACATGACCCATTTTTGAACTTGACCGAGATTTCATTAAGACAAACATTCTGACAAAGTTTCATCAAGATCGGGTCAAAAATATGGCCTCTAGAGTGTACACACGGTTTTTCCAAAGTTTGACCTAGTGACCTAGTTTTTAACACCATGTGACCCATTTTTGAACTTGACCAAGATATAATTAAGACAAACATTTTGACAAAGTTTCATTAAAATTGGGTCATAAATACGGCTTCTAGAGTGTACACAAGGTTTTTCAAGTATTTGACCTAGTGACCTAGTTTTTAACCCCATGTGACCCATTTTCAAACTTGACCAAGATATAATTAAGACAAACATTCTGACAAAGTTGCATCAAGCTCGGGTCAAAAATATGGCCTTTAGAGTGTACACAAGGTTTTTCCAATATTTGACATAGTGACCTAGTTTTTGACCCCACATGACCCATTTTCAAACTTGACCGAGATTTCATTGAGACAAACAATTAAGATAAACATTCTGACAAAGTTGCATCAAGCTCGGGTAAAAAATATGGCCTCTAGAGTGTACACAAGGTTATTCCAATATTTGACCTAGTGACCTAGTTTTTAACACCATGTGACCCATTTTCGAACTTGATCAAGATATAATTAAGATAAACAATTTGACAAAGTTTCATCAAGATTGGGTAAAAAATATGACCTCTAGAGTGTACACAAGTTTTTTCAAGTATTTGACCTAGTGACCTAGTTTTTGACCCCACATGACCCATTTTTGAACTTGACCGAGATTTCATTAAGACAAACATCCTGACAAAGTTTCATCAAGATCAGGTCAAAAATATGGCCTCTAGAGTGTACACACGGTTTTTCCAAAGTTTGACCTAGTGACCTAGTTTTTAACACCATGTGACCCATTTTTGAACTTGACCAAGATATAATTAAGACAAACATTTTGACAAAGTTTCATCAAGATTGGGTCAGAAATACGGCTTCTAAAGTGTACACAAGGTTTTTCAAGTATTTGACCTAGTGACCTAGTTTTTAACCCCATGTGACCCATTTTCAAACTTGACCAAGATATAATTAAGACAAACATTCTGACAAAGTTGCATCAAGCTCGGGTCAAAAATATGGCCTTTAGAGTGTACACAAGGTTTTTCAAATATTTGACCTAGTGACCTAGTTTTTGGCCCCACATGACCCATTTTCGAACTTGACCGATATTTCATTGAGACAAACATTCTGACAAAGTTTCATGATGATTGCATCAGAAATGTGGCCTCTAGAGTGTACACAAGCAAAAGTTAACGGACGACGGACGGACGACGGAAGACGGACAACACACCATCCCATAAGCTCTGCTGGCCCTTGGCCAGTAGAGCTAAAAATCAAGATTGCCGCGTGTTCCTTTAAAGGGAACAATTGTCATAAAATCATATAAATACAAATTTTCACCATGTTTCAGTAAACTCATGAAGTGCATTTTGAGGTCTATTGTACCAGTTGAAGGTGAGAAAATATGTTTTAGTTTATATATGAATGGGACTGATCAATTGTAATGTGCCTGAATATTACATAAGCAAATGATATGACTTTATTAGTTACCCAAACTGATAACTGGTCACGTCAAATGACAGGGAATGATTTATCAATCATATATCAGCAATCATTACCTGTCCCAGTTCCTCATTTAGATCCGACGTGTTGGCCTTTGCCGGCTCATTTGTTGAGGCATCATACATGTCGATGTCCCACAGTCAAAAAACATGGAACCAATAAATTTTTGCATTTCTGCAAGAAAAAAATCCAGATTATCAAGCACAGGTCCTATTTTAAGTTTACCAAATAAAAGTGTAAAGTGAAAGAAAAATGAAAACACAAGGATGCATTACGTATATTCTGAACACAAAATTCTGTGATAATTTTCATGAACGCTGAACACTGAATAAAACAAGAGGTCAATGACCTTGAAGCTCTACTGATTGATTTTGATTTCAGGAAGTAGTCGCTACAAACTTGTTTTTTGAAAATTTATTTTAGCCGTGGCGGCCATCTTGAATTTCCGGCCGACCTGAAATTTTGCTAGGATCAATAAGACAACAAGAGCAACATTCCTGTGAAGTTTCATGAAAATCCGGTAAGTAGTTTCAGAGGAGTAGTCGCTACAAGTTTTCATTATATAACTCTATGTAAACAAAGATGGCCGCTGACAGCCATGTTTAACATCGAATCAAAACGTTTTTGACAAGGACCAACATCATGTTATGCTGATCATTTTAGAAAAAGTCCCATATCAATATCACTTATAGTTTTCAAGAAGAAGTCGCTACAAACTTGTATTTTGAAAATCTATTTTTAGCCATGGCGGTCACCTTGAATTTCCAGCCAACCTGAAATTTTGCTAGGATCAATAAGACATCAAGAGCAACATTTGTGTGACGTTTCATGAAAATCCGTCAAGTAGTTTCAGAGGAGTAATCGCTACAAGTTTTCATTATATAACTCTATGTAAACAAAGATGGCCACTGGCAGCCATGTTTAACGCCGAATCAAAATAATGTTCGACTCTGATAACCATCCTGTCATGCTGATCATTTTAGAAAAAGTCCCATATCAATATCACTTATGGTTTTCAAGAAGTAGTCGCTACAAACTTGTAATTTGAAAAATTATTTTTAGCCGTCGCGGCCATCTTGAATTTCCGGCCGACCTTAAATTTTGCTAGGATCAATTAGACATCCAGAGCAACATTCCTGTGAAGTTTCATGAAAATCCGTCAAGTAGTTACAGAGGAGTAGTCGCTACAAGTTTTCATTATATAACTCTATGTAAACAAAGATGGCCGCTGGCAGCCATGTTTAACGTTGAATCAAAACGATTCTCGACAAGGACCAACATCATGTCATGCTGATCATTTTAGAAAAAGTCCCATATCAATATCACTTAGAGTTTTCAAGAAGTAGTCGCTACAAACTCTTTTTTTAAAAACCTATTTTTAGATTTGGCGGCCATCTTGGCTTTCACATCAACATGAATTTTTGCTAGGATCAACTAGACTTCATGGGCAACATTTCTGCAAAGTTTCATGACAATCCATTCAGTAGTTTCAGAGGATTAGTCGCTACAAATAAAAGTTTACGGACGGACAGACAGACAGTTGGACGCCGCACCACAGCATAAGCTCTGCTGATCTCTGATCAGTAGAGCTAAAAACCAAACAATCGTGAATACCAAAATATAATTTCTACCAATGGAATGAAAGCATTCAGTACTGTATTTTTAAAATGCAACAACCTTATTCCAATAAACTCAAACTTTAACTGTCTGAACTTCGTCATAATGGTTCAATCGATTGTTAAAATCCATTCATTAAATCAAGTAGGTCATAGTGGCCTAGGATATTTAATTAGTGACCTAGGACATTTACGTACATATTAAAATGGTGACCCAAGATATTCAAGTAGGTCAAGGTGACCTAAGATATTCAAGTAGGTCATAGTGACTAGGACATTCAAAGTCATACCAATATAATTTTTATTTACATGTTCCGTACACCTCAACTGGTACCCACTTGTAAACTTTAACTTGAAAGATCATAGTAAACAATGTCATAAACGTGGGAGTAAATCAGAGCTGCTAAGGGCCTATGGCACCACGCATGATTAAGAATTTGGCTCTTACACTTTTGTGCTGGCAATATTATGGTCAATAATGTCTTTTGCCCACAAATTACAAATTAGCCCTGAACTAAAAATTCTTAAATAGAGTTTAACATTGTTGTTGTGATACGGAAATGATTCCACCGAGTGAGAAAGATTCTTGCGATAGAAACGAATGTGCTTCCGCAAGAGTTTCTATATCGCAGGAATCTTTCTCACGAGGGAATTATTTTCCGTATCATGACAACAATGTTAATTAAACTATATATCATATATTCTGTGATGAATTTGTTTCCAATCATCAATATTTTTACACCAGTTTGCCTTTTTACACCAGTTTGCAGGAGAACACCAAGACGACGTTACGTCATACAAACAAAACAAGTGGAACCGGAACTCTTCGTTAATTTCCGTAATCGGTATTTCCTAGTGGCGGAATCTGACGAAGACCTCCGTAAAACAATCGGAATGTCAATTGGCGTTCCTGCCACGGACGGAAAAGGCCAAGCAATGTTCCGTACTGCGAAATAACTCCCACTGGGAGATATTTCGCAGTAGAGCAAACGAGTAGATATAGCTTTTCTTTTCCCAGTATTTCCTATACAAATCACAGACAAATATGTAATATACTTACCTATAGTAACATATAATGAAATTGGAATGACGTAGTTATAAAGAACAACATAGGCAAGGAAATCCTCAAATACTCTCTTTGCCTGGAAGAAAGCAAAAGGAGAGAAAAACATAAATATGAATATAAAAATATTTAGGGCTGTTCCTGGAAGAAGGGCTGTTCCTGGAAGAAAGCAAAAGGAGAGAAAAACATAAATATGAATATAAAAATATTTAGGGCTGTTCCAGGAAAAAAAGGAGGGGGGGGGGGGGGGGGGGGGGGGGGGGGGGGGGCTGTTCCAGGAAAAAAGGGGGGGGGAAGGACGACAGTAAAAAAAAAAAACACCACCCACAGCATTTGAATTTTTTCCCCCCACCCCCCACAGAATTTGAATTCGCCAAGAACCCCCCACCCACAGAATTAGAACTTTTTACAAATTCAGTAAATTTGATAAATTGACCTTCAAATCACTCTTATATAATCAGTGCTCCAGATAAGCTTTTTCCTAGCGGTAACATTGAATATGGACCTGAGGATTGGGTCTATATTCATAAAGAAAACAATCTTGTAGGCCTGGGTCCATATTCATAAAGAAAACAATCCTGTAGGCCTGGGTCCATATCCATAAAGAAAACAATCCTGTAGGCCTGGGTCCATATTCATAAAGAAAACAATCTTGTAGGCCTGGGTCCATAGGCCTGGGTCCATATTCATAAAGAAAACAATCCTGTAGGCCTGGGTCCATACTCATAAAGAAAACAATCCTGTAGGCCTGGGTCCATATTCAAAAAGAAAACAATCCTGTAGGCCTGGGTCCATATCCATAAAGAAAACAATCCTGTAGGCCTGGGTCCATATTCATAAAGAAAACAATCTTGTAGGCCTGGGTCCATATTCATAAAGAAAACAATCCTGTAGGCCTGGGTTCATTATCATAAAGAAAACAATCCTGAAGGCCTGGGTCCATATTCATAAAGAAAACAATCTTGTAGGCCTGGGTCCATATCCATAAAGAAAACAATCTTGTAGGCCTGGGTCCATATTCATAAAGAAAACAATCCTGTAGACCTGGGTCCATATTCATAAAGAAAACAATCCTGTAGGCCTGGGTCCATATCCATAAAGAAAACAATCTTGTAGGCCTGGGTCCATATCCATAAAGAAAACAATCCTGTAGGCCTGGGTCCATATTCATAAAGAAAACAATCTTGTAGGCCTGGGTCCATATCCATAAAGAAAACAATCCTGTAGGCCTGGGTCCATATCCATAAAGAAAACAATCCTGTAGGCCTGGGTCCATATTCATAAAGAAAACAATCCTGTAGGCCTGGGTCCATATTCATAAAAAAACAATCCTGTAGGCCTGGGTCCATATCCATAAAGAAAACAATCCTGTAGGCCTGGGTCCATATTCATAAAGAAAACAATCTTGTAGGCCTGGGTCCATATCCATAAAGAAAACAATCCTGTAGGCATGGGTCCATATTCATAAAGAAAACAATTCTGTTTTATTTAATAACAATTGATAAACATTTCTCTGTTATTTGGTTATGCTCAATAATGTGCTTTAATACTTACAGACAGTGTCCTTTTAAAGTTTGTTGTTATATTTTCGTACTTACAAAACATAAAAATATTGAGAAAGTAAGAGATTAAAAAAAAAAAAAAATTTTTTTTACCGCACCCACACCACCAAATATTGGCCACGATTTTTCAAAAACGGCCGTGCAAAAGACGGCTGCACAGATTCAGCCAAATAACCCCCCTAATAACTTCCCCTCTGGAAAATAACCGATAGTATGAATCAAATTGAGTACAATGTAAAATAGTATGGATCTAATTGAGTACGAAGTAAGAAATTTCGTAGTTGTCGTTCTTGAATTCATTCTATTTTTAGAGCAATATCTGCTAACATACAAAAATCGATTTTAGCAATTTTACGGGAGTTTTTCACACAATTCCGTGGGGCCGGGAGGAGGGTTAGAATTCCTTGAGATTTCATTTCACGCCGTGAGGTATCACATGTATGTACACCCTCCAACAACTCAATACGATTTACATTTCAACCCCCACCCACAGAATTCGAATTCTTCTGACACCCCCAACCCACATCATTAGAATTCTTCTGACACCCCCCACCCACAGATTTTGAATTCGTTTTCGTTCGGACCCCACCAGGCCTTTTTTCCTGGAACAGCTCTTACAGAGTTTGATAACGTTTTAAATGAAATGTAATTCTTTTTTCTTTTCGAAAGACCAGGATAATAATTTCTCTTTGTTATTAAAAACATCTTTAAGATTAAATAATATTAGTTATGAATAAAGACTATTTTTTCCTCCCGTTCAACTCAAATAACACAATGTAATCTTCCATGAGGACCTCTAATACCACAGGAGTCTGTGCCAGGTGTGTGGCTAGCATTGTAATGAACTTCAACTGCATTTTCATTTCCAGAAAGATTATAAAATCTTAAAACCAACCATAAAAAGTGTTGGTTTGCTGTTTCCCTACCTACCCTCAAAAAAAATCCCTACCCAAAACTTTTTAAAGCAATTCTTTAACTTTTTTCTTGTTGTTGCTGTGTTCAGTAGTCTATATTTTCCTTTAATTTCTTAAGGTCTTTACGGCCATTGGCAGAAAAAAAATAATTCCACATACTTAGCTACCTACCCATTTATGAAATCCTGGGTCGGTAAACAGCAAACAAAAATTATTTTAAGAATGGCCTAATATTAATATTATCTCATTACTCACCGTGACTTGAGTATCAATTTCTATCTGCGGCACATACCAAGGCTGGCCTATCTTAGGCCTGAACACGTACCAATATTTCAAACACGTAGACAATATAGATTCTACCAACAATATCACAAGAAATATCAACAAGAACGTATTCATGCGTCTGAAAGTAGATAAATTGAAATAAAAATGAATTGATGATTTATACACCTAGAGAATATAGACTCCAGCAACAATATCACAAGAAATATCAACAAAAACATATTCATGCATCTGAAAATAAATTGGTGCTTTATACAATATAGATGCTACAAGCAATATCATAAGAAATATCATCAAACAAGAAATCCGCGGATTCACATGTCTCGCCTAACGGGGGCTGGACTTAAAAATAAAAAGGTCAATGATGCTTAAATGAAAGTTTGTAGTTTGCTGAGATGACATTTAAGTGCATTTGTTTAAAAACAAAATGCCATTCTATTAAAAACAAGAGGCCCAAGAGGGCCTGTGGACACTCTACTGGCTAAAACGGCTCTTATAAAATTCCCATCAGTACTTCTTTTAAAACATTGCAAAAACAACAGGGACAGAATGGCCTTCGATCGCTCACCTGGTAATCATGGGCAATAAGTCTGCTGTGTCTAGTATGGCATGGGTAAAGATCAGATGAAAAATGAAGGCCCTATCGCCTTAACAAGGCAAGATATAGCATATTTAACAAAATCAAGGGCCATAACTCTGCTGTTACTAGATTTGGCTGGTTTTCGAACTTGTCCAAGCTTTTATTGACATTAACAATCTGTTAAAGTTTGGTAAAGATCGGATGAAAAATGAAGGCTGTATCGTATTAATTCTGTGTCAAATTTCCAACGGTAACTAATATTGCTGAAAACTGAAGTTCATTTTGCAAACATCATAATATGGTATTTGATGAAGGATGCTTTTATTATTAATTTGTTTCAAAGTATTTGGCTTACAATTAGTTCTAGTTTCATAGGCATGTCACAAAATTAAGCGAAAAACTTTCATTCTGCGGAAAAATCGCTAAAAGCTGGAAACTTTCCGGAGGAAAAAACTCATGATGCTATATAGAAGTCGATATATGGGTTATGCGCAAAATGAGAATATGGACAAAGAATGAGCAGCATTATCGGAAATTCTCAAAATGCGCGGTTCAATTCCGGAATCGTCCGTGCGCCGAGTAGGAATTTGAACAAAGTAGGAATATTCTGAATCTAGTTGTTAATTGTAATACTGACGACAAAGGCCTTCATTAATGCTGGAAGAACTTGTACCTCAAAACTAAATCAAAAGCAATAACGTATGTTGAAAGTGTAAGTATACGCGTGATGCAACGTTTGTTTATCTCCTCATTTTCTATCAAATGTATATTAATATCCATTATTTTTATTATGTATCATTCAAATATGCAAATGTCATTACTAGCAATGCCATAAACTTGTAATTTATTCTCAAATGGTCTGTGTAAATTATCGCTTTTAGTACATTTGGCAGATAGACAGGTTTTATGGACAATAATACAATTTGACATTAAATATATTTATATACCTTATCAGTATATTACCTTTTAATAAATATGATTAAAACATGAAAATGCAATTATTAGTAGTAGTGGCATAACAACCTGAGGCATTTATTGAGCCACTAGTGTGTTTGTTATTTGGCAGATGTTCGATATTTGACATGTTTTGCATATACAGGTACATACGAAGGAATATACATGTATATACCATCAGAAAACAAGGCTAAAACAATGTGGGTTGGGGTTGGGGGATGGGTGGGGCTTGTATAGAAACTCGGGCCGATATAAAATTGTGAAATATTATTTTTTTCTATCTGTTTTAATCCAAAATTGCTGTCATTTTAGAGAAATTTGTGGTCGAAAGGCATTTCGGGGAGGGAGCTAACACCTTTTTTTATTTTGGTGTCATTTCATTTTTTTTTTATTGATATTTCATCTGTGTATCTGAATTTAATCTAAATTGTTTTCAAATTAAAATATTAATATCCAAATAATGGAAGATAAAATGAAAACAATTCCCCTCGTGAGGGGAGCCCATAAACCAAGAGGGGGGGGGGGGGGGTTAATGTTTAAAGTCGCATCGAAATAAATGTCGACAAGGATCAACATCATGTCATGCTGATCATTTTAGAAACCTCCCATATCAATATCACTTACATTTTCAAGAAGTAGTCGCTACAAATTTATTTATTTTAAATCTATTTTTAGCCGTGGCGGCCATCTTGAATTTCCGCCTACGCTGACATTTTCTAGGATCAACTAGACATCAAGAGCAACATTCCTGTGAAGTGTCATGAACATCCGTCAAGTAGTTTCAGAGGAGTAGTCGCTACAAGTTTTCATTATATAACTCTATGTAAACAAAGATGGCCACTGGCGGCCATGTTTAACCTCGCATCAAAATAATTTTTGACAAGGATCAACATCATCCATACTGATCATTTTAGAAAAAGTCCCATATCAATATCATTTATAGTTTTCAAGAAGTACTCGCTACAAATTTGTTTTTTGAAAATCTATTTTTAGCTGTGTTGGCCATCTTGAATTTCCGACCAATCTGAAATGTTGCTAGGATCATTTAGACATCAAGAGCAACATTCTTGTGAAGTTTCATGGAAATCTGTCAAGTAGTTTCAGAGGAGTAGTCGCTACAAGTTTTTACTAAATAACTCTATGTAAACAAAGATGTGGCAGCCATGTTTAACGTCGAATCAAAACGATTTTTGACAAGGACCAACATCATTTCATGCTCATTATTTTAGAAAAAGTCCCATATTAATATCTTAGAGTTTTCAAGAAGTAGTTGCTACAAACCTGTTTTTTAAAAATCTATTTTTAGATTTGGCAGCCATCTTGGATTTCACAGCAACAAGAATTTTGGCTAGGATCAACTAGACTTCATGGGCAAAGTTTCATGAAAATCTATTCAGTAGTTTCAGAGGAGTAGTCGCTACAAAAAAAAGTTTATGAACAAACAGACGGACGACGGACGCCGCACCACGGCAATATATCAATGTATCAAATAATAAAAAAATAACTGAAAAAAAACTAAATTCAAATAAAAAAAATAATAATAAAAAAAAAACATCAAAAAACAAGAGGCCCAAGAGGGCGCTCTACTGGCTCTAGATAAAGTTTATGTATAAGGGGCCATAACTCTTTCAAATATCGTTCAACCAGAACATGGTGAAGATATACACAACTAGGCTTGGTACTCATTGTCCCTGACAAGTTTCGCTGAAATCCAGCCAGAGGTTCAGGAGAACTAGTCTGTACAAAGTTAGTGTATTAAAACCTTTAAGGGGTCATAACTCTGCCAAAATTCATTCAACCAAAACACGGCAATGACAGGTGCAACTAGGCTTGGTACTGATCATCCCCATCAAGATTCGTTGGAATGCAGCAAGGAGTTCAGAAGAGACTAATCTGGACAACGTTTGGCTATTAAAACCTTTAAAGGGCCATAACTCTGCCAAAAATCATTCAACCCGAATATGGCGATGATAAATGCACAACTAGGCTTGATACTGATCATCCATTTCAAGTTTCGTTAAAATCCAGTCAGGGGTTCAGGAGAACTAGCCCGGAAAATGTTTGTGTATCAAAAACCTTTAAAGGGCCATAACTCCATCAAAAATCTGTTAACCGGAATGCCACGATGATATGCACAACTATGCTTGCTGCTGATCATCCCTGTAAAGTTTCGTTGAAATGTGGGGAGGCGTTCAGGAGAACTAGTCCAGACAAAGTTTGTGTATTAAAACCTTTAAAGGGCCATTACTCTGCCAAAAATCATTCAACCGGAACACGGCAATAATTTGCACAACTAGACCTGATACTGATCATCCTTGTCAAGTTTCGTTAAAATCCAGCCAGGGGTTCAGGAGAACTAGCCCGGAAAATGTTTGTGTATCAAAAACCTTTAAAGGGCCATAACTCCATCAAAAATCTGTTAACCGGAATGCCACGATGATATGCACAACTATGCTTGCTGCTGATCATCCCTGTAAAGTTTCGTTGAAATGTGGGGAGGCGTTCAGGAGAACTAGTCCAGACAAAGTTTGTGTATTAAAACCTTTAAAGGGCCATTACTCTGCCAAAAATCATTCAACCGGAACACGGCAATAATTTGCACAACTAGACCTGATACTGATCATCCTTGTCAAGTTTCGTTAAAATCCAGCCAGGGGTTCAGGAGAACTAGCCCGGAAAATGTTTGTGTATCACAAACCTTTAAAGGGCCATAACTCCACCAAAAATCTGTTAACTGGAACGCGACGATGATATGCACAACTATGCTTGGTGCTGATCATCCCTGTAAAGTTTGGTTGAAATGTGAGGAGACGTTCAGGAGAACTAGTCCAGACAAGGTTTGTGTATTAAAACCTTTAAAGGGACATAACTCTGCCAAAATCATTCAACCAGAACACGGTGACAACATGTACAACTAGGCTTGGTACTGATCATCCTTGAAAAGTTTCACTGAAATCTGGCCAAATGAAAGCCCTTTCTTCTTAAAGAGGCCAAAATATAGCATATTTCAGAAAACCAAGGGCCATAACTCCGGTGTAAATGGTCCAATCTGGCTGGTATTGAAATTTGTTGGAGCTTTCATTGATAGTAACAATCTGGTAAAGTTTGGTAAAGATCGTATGAAAAATGAAAGCCCTATCGTATTAACGAGGCAAAATATAGCATTATTAACTAAATCAAGGGCCATAACTCTGCTGTTCTGGTCCGATCTGGTTGGTTTTCGAATTTGTCCAAGCTTTCATTTATATTAACAATCTGGTAAAGTTTGGTAAAGATTGGACGAAAAACGAAGGCCCTATCGTAATATAGCATTTTTAACTAAATCAAGGGCCATAACTCCGCTGTTGCTGGTCCGATCTGGCTGGTTTTCGAACTTGTCCAAGCTTTCATTGATATTAACAATCTGGTAACGTTTGATAAAGTGAAGGCCCTATCATCTTAACGAGGCAAAATATAGCATTTTGAACTAAATCAAGGGCCATAACTCCACTGTTACTGGTCCGATATGAATGGTTTTCGAACTTGTCCAAGCTTTCATTGATATTAACAATCTGATAAAGTTTGGTAATGATCGGATGAACAATGAAGCCCCTATCGTCTTAACGAGGCAAAATATAGCTTTTGAACTAAATCAAGGGCCATAACTCCGCTGTTACTTATCCGATATGGCTGGTTTTCGAACTTGTCCGAGCTTTCATTAATATTAACAATGTGGTTACGTTTGGTAAAGATAGGATGAAAAATGAAGGCCCTATCATCTTAACGAGGCAAAATATAGCATTTTGAACTAAATCAAGGGCCATAACTCCACTGTTACTGGTCCGATATGAATGGTTTTCGAACTTTTTAAGCTTTCATTGATATTAACAATCTGATAAAGTTTGGTAATGATCGGATGAACAATGAAGCCCCTATCGTCTTAACGAGGCAAAATATAGCATTTTTAACTAAAAATCAAGGGCGTTAACTCCGCTGTTACTGGTCCGATATGGCTGGTTTTCGAACTTGTTGGAGCTTTCAACGACATTAACAATTTGATGAAGTCTAGTAAAGATCGGATGAACAATGAAGCCCCTATCGTCTTAACGAGGCAAAATATAGCATTTTTAACTAAATCAAGGGCCATAACTCCGCTGTAACTAGTCCGATATGGCTAGTTTTCGAACTTGTCCGAGCTATCATTGATATTAACTACCTGACAACGTTTGGTAAAGATTGGATGAAAAATGAAGGCCCTATCGTCTTAACGAGGCAAAATATAGCATTTTTAACTAAATCAAGGGCCATAACTCTGCTGTTACTGGTCCGATCTGGCTGGTTTTCGAACTTGTCCAAGCTTTTATTGATATTAACAATTTGTTTAAGTTTGGTAAAGATCAAATGAAAAATGAAGGCCCTATTGTCTTAACGTGACAAAAGTTAACAGACGACGGACAGTAGAGCTAAAAACCAGAAATATATTTTTAAATTTTTTTTTTTAAAAAATACTAATAATAAAAAAAAGGCAAAACATCTGGTAAAGATCAGATGAAAAATAAAAGCCCTATCATATTAACGAGGCAAAATATAGTATTTTTAACTAAATCCGCTGTTGCTGGTCCGATTTAGCTGGTTTTCGAACTTGTCCAAGCTTTCATTGGTATTAACAATGTGTTAAAGTTTGGTAAAGATCGGATGAAAAATGAAGGCCCTTGGCCAGAAGAGCTAACAATCTTCAGCTCCAAAAAGTAGGTCAAGGTCATAGATGAAATCCATGCGTCCAAAAAAAAGCACTACCCAAGACACAACTATGTCAAAATAGAATATTTTTTCTTCCAAAGATTAAGCTATAAATTAGGTTTAAAACATTATAGTTCATGAGAAAGTGATGTAAATGTAACAATTAAAGTTATCTGCCCTTTGCTTGGATGGTGAAGGTCACATCCACATATGCTTTGTCACGTTGCAATGTACCACCCTAGATACAACTATAAGCAAAGTTTTAAAGGTCTAGTGCATACAGTTTGTGAAAAAGTGACCTAAACGCAAAAGTTGAACCTGAAAATTATTAAGTTATCTGCCCTTTGCTTGGAGGGTCAAGGTCACTTCCACATTTGCTTCATCACGTTGAGTTGTACCACCCAAAATAAGTTTGAAAGGTCTAGTGTATACAGTTTGTGACAAAATGCAAAACGCAAAACTTGAATGTTGACGCCGCTGCCGGAAAAGCAACACCTATGTCTCTTTTTTTCTTCGAAAAGGCGAGACAAAAATGTATTCATATGCGTGAAAATAGCAAAACAGATGCAGCCTAGGGAGTGCTTTGCCTAAGGACACACTGAAGAAGCCCCGTGGCTCCAGTAAAGCTCAAACGCCTGACCCCCAGATTCAGAGTCTAACAAGCCAACCACCGGACAACAACAGAATGATGATATATAAACAATATCTATTTACATTTCATAATGTGCCATGAACTGCCTAATGAATAAAATCATGCAACACTTACCTCTCAACTCGAGAAAACTTTGTCATTTTTGCTTTGGAATTCAATGCCATTTTAGTCTCTTGGCCGGTGTAAATTGCGCAGCCTGCATGGGATCAAATTTAATTTTTGTACTTTTTTTTAGGAAAATAAAGATTTAATCTCAGTTAATCTCAGTCTATCATTTATTCATTATATCAAAAAGGAATACCGGTAAGACATACCCGGTAAAGACTCAGTTATCAATATTGTTCAATACCACCTGATTTTTATCCGACGGAATAAAAAGCCATAAATCAATTTGGGACATTTATTACACTGTTAAACAATTTTACTTGCAGTTCATGTGGCATTGGACAAAATTTCGGAGTGCTAAATTTGTGAGACACGGGTTGTCCCTTTGTTAATTTCTCACAGTACCAAACTTTGTCGGAAACTGCTTTAAATTATTTTATGAACTCATGTCTGAGAAGGCAATAATTAAGGTATTCATTTATCATAAGGATTAACATGACGCCAGTTGTCAGTCATTTATCTATTTCAATCAATCAAACCAATAAAATACCTCTGAATAACAAAAGCACATGCAACTGTATTATAATCAAACCTACTTACCGAATTAAATAAATATAATATTTACTTTGGAGAACGAGATAAAATATTCACTTACATAGCCATGTTGGGTAAACAATTCATATATAAATGTAAATATAAAGATGAGATACCGAAATTTGAAGCGTTCTTAAGAAAACTGAACAATAGGATTAACATAGAAATGTACACTGCCCTTAAAAATGATACTCTTGAAAAATTTGAAGAATCTTGGAGAAAACTATTAACAACACGTAGGCTAGCCAAGGATGCTCTCTAGCAAACTCATTATCTATTATCTTACACTATTCCCTTCTAATACTACCTTTTTTTCCTTTCCTTCCTATTACACCTCTTAAAATATAGTCATACAATATATTTATTATAATTTAAACAGGGTTATGCAATTTCACTGAATGTGCTGTTTAAATTTGTGTAGTAATTGTTTTTTAATGTAATGTTGTATGCAAAAAAAAATTCAAAAAAAAATCAAAAAAAATCAAATCAAACCTACTGTCAATAATATACTCCGACATCAACACTAGGGCATCACGTTCAGTGAGCTGTTCATTTTAATAATGAATGATTTCTGTGTGATTAATAGTATAACGCTTTGATGAATGTCTTTATCTAGCTTTATCTAGCTTATGATCGTTGTTATTTTGGGCTATTCCATTAAAACATGCAAGGCGACCCCAAGAAGGCACTTGAAAGTGAACAAGTGAAATAAAGCTGAAAGAACCAAACTTTGGAAAATTGAGTTTATCCTGAATTTATTAAATTGGGGTTCTGGGTATGTTTTAATGGAACAGCCCTTTCTAACAAAGAGGTTTAGACAAATTTAAAACAGATTGAAATTTAACCCGTAACCCGTAACACACTAAGCACAACTATAATAGCCCTTGTTTCCGCTGTAAACCCAGATCAGCCTGTCAGGCTTTTCAATGTCCGGCTACAGATCAGTCAGTTTCCCCAAAACACCGCTTTGTCACATAAATGGAACGGTCTTTATTCAAAGAAAAAACAGTCCATTATATATATGTAGCGGGTTAAAACATACTCAGAATGCCAGGAAGGTTAACTTATTAAACATCTATGGGTGACCCTATATTCGGACTGAAATGTGCCTCTTTAAACTCATTTTGCATCTATTGGATGGGTGTTCATTTATAAAAGTGCCTTCATGGAGTCCTATGTATGTTTTAATGGAATAGCCCTATAATGCATTTGTATTTTAGAATATAAATCTAATTCTTTGGACAACGAAATAGAAATCATAATTTGTCACTAACCATATATAAAAGGTGTATTTTTCAATCTAGCTCCCCGTAACAAAACATTTTCAGGACCCAGGTGCCGTACGATGTGGTCTCCGGCATCCTTGACAATTGTTAGGTTTCCGATGAACGAATACAGGTCTGTGGTTGGCTGCTGGCACTCGATAAGTGCCGTCAACTTGTGAAAATCATCTTCATGTGAGTATCGTCTTGTTTCCTGTATACAACAGTGGGTCTGAAAATGACAACGAATAAACGGTGTTTAAGTGTAAACTTATTTATTTTACAACGATTGAAACGAAAGCTCTATGAACTTATTTGAGTCTTCCTGGGTAGAACCAGTACTAAGCAATGCAGATAAAGTGTCTTGCTCAGGGAAACAACGCATATGGCAGTGACGGGAATAGAACCCAAGACTTTTGGATCATGGGTCCAACACTCTACCACTAGACCACAGCGCTCCACAAAAAACGGTGTTTTACAATGCTCTAACAGCTTAGGTCATATCGGATTGAAATGGGGGACAAGTGACGAGCAAAATATCACAAAACTGAAATGAGAATGATTACTGGCAACAATTTTCACGCTCTCTACCTTCATTCAATTCAAAACCATATTATTCAGTTCCAGTGCCCGTTCGGGGAGTTCAACCTCCTGTTGGGAACGACAGATGGCTATCACTCTGGCCCCTGCCAACTGGGGCCCTAAAACTGACAAGTAAATATTATGAAAATAACAATTCAATCAGAGAACGAAATACAAAATACAATCAGTACAAGCAAAGTGAATGCAGACCATAATGAGGAATGTTTATTATGTATTTTATTATTTTAAATTCACAGAAAAGGACAATTTATTTATTTGCCTATTTCCAGGTAAAACTCTCAAAAACTGTTGAATATGTAAAATGCCAAACACAGAAATATCTACAATGACTTGTCAATGATTCTTTATAATTACCAATCTTTTTTTTCAAATAATGGATACCAAGAAATTACTGACTGCATTTTGGTTTTGATTGAATTGGATTTTATAGTCGCACCAACAGCTAAGGTCATATGGCGACTTTCCAGCTTCCATTGGTGGAGGAAGACCCCAGGTGCCCCTCCGGGCAATTTTCGTGCACAGGCGGGCACCTGGGTAGAACCACCGACGTTCCGCAAGCCAGCTGGATAGCTTCCTCACATAAAGATTCCTAGGCCCCTGAGGGATCGAACCTACAGTGGTGAGGGGCAAGTGATTTCAAGTCAGAGACGTTAACCACTCGGCCACGGATGTGCCCTGACTGCATTTTGGATAGAATGCACTAATATAATTGCAACACATTATATCAAAGATCACTGATTTGGCTTAAAGACAGAGGAAGTCAACAGTGCAGCATAAAAGCGTTTTTATATACCTGTAACTGTTTTCTTTTCAACATGTTCAAGTTTCTAGCATTAAATATTTGTTCAAGATCTTACCTTAAGGTTTGTTTCTCCGTCGAGATTTGCAGTAGTGATGTAGCAATTACCCTCTGGGTCAGCTGACGACAGCATCACAAGGTCACATGGGAAACCCTTATTAATCTCAACCTTCACAATATCACCAACCTGACAGGCAAATATAACACATAAACAAGGTTATTATGCAGTTTCACCAACCTGACAGGCAAATATAACACATAAACAAGGTTATTAGGCAGTATCACTAACCTGACAGGCAAACATAACACAGACCTCATATGGACTATTGTGTGCAGGCTTGGTCTCCTAGCCTTGTTAAGGATTTTGACCTACTTGAACAAATTCAGCAGAGCGCTACCAAGCTTGTAACCGACATAGCATATCTACCTTATCTTGAAAGATTAAAATGTCTAAATATTACAATGCTTGAGCTTCGCAGGCACAGAGGCGACATGATAGAAACCTAGACAATTCTAAGTGGAAGAGATCTCAGCAATCTATTCGAATTAAACATTAGTATTACACGGAGAAATTCGCTAAAGCTAAAGAAACCCAGAGCTAGACTCAACACAAGGCAGAGCTTCTTCAGTCACAGAGTAATGAATGCGTGGAACAGTCTACTAGAGCATGTTGTGTCATCTACCAGCATGAATGGTTTCAAAAACTCCATTGATAGACACTTTGACACGATATATGGGGTTGCTTGCTAAACCCCTTGGCCGTACTCTAGGGTGCGACTACAGGTATAAACAGGTATATATAATATATAATGTTATACAGCCTCTTTGCATGTCATATTTCAGATTAAGAATTATTATCATTAATAATTTATTACGATTAATATTTAATACATGAGATTACCTGAAATAAATAAGAACAAATGAAATGACTGGCGCCTACCCTGATATCCATTGATTTGATGGTGAAGAGTCGTCCATCTCAGTAAGAATGGTACCTACCTTTATATCCACTGACTTGAAGGTAGTGAGTCGTCAAGGCACCTACCTTGATATCCATTGATTTGATGGTGGTGAGTTGTCCATCTCAGCAAGAATAGTGCCTACCTTGATATCCATTAATTAGATGGCACCTACCTTGATGTACATTGACTTGATGGCACCTACCTTGATATGAGTATCCATTAATTTGATGACATCTACCTTGATGTCCATTGATTTGATGGCAAATTGATGTCCATTGATTTGATAGCACCTTCCTTGATGTACATTGATTTGATGGCATCTACCCTGATGTCCATTTATTTGATGGCATCGACCTTTATGTCCATTGATTTGATGGCACCTACCTTGATGCCCATTGATGTTATGGCACCTACCTTGATGTCCACTGATTTGATGGCACCTACCTTGATGTTCATTGATTTAATGGCACCTTCCTTGATGTCCATTGATTTGATGGGGGGTGAATTGCTCATCCCAATAAGAATGGTGCCTACCTTGATATCCATCGACTTGATGGTGGTGAGTCGCCCATCTCGGATCACCAGTTCCTGGCGATAGTTCACCTCCCTATCTGCCTTGTGTCGCAGCCAGTCTTCATAGCCCTGATGGAACAATACAGACATACATTTACACCGATTCATGAGGTAATAATAAAACACCATCAGGTTACACTAATTTAGTGCTTAAAACAATTTAAAGTCCCAGGTTTAGATAGGCCTGACAAGGTGCAAGTATTCCATGGCAAACAAATAATCTTGATTTTTAAGGTGACAGCAAACTTACTTTTTCTTTTCTTTTAGAAAAATGAATTAATCATGCTAAATCAGATTTTTAACAAGCTCAAGCTGATTTTTTCATAATTTCCATTACAATTTCACAGGCAAAATTAACCGGGTAACTTATTTCAACCCAACTGACTTATTTGTGAGACCATATTAAGGTATGATTTAAACATATTTATTTTACATCGATTGCGAAACAAGTTCTTGAAACTGAGATTAATCACTCTCGATGGCTTCCTGGGTAGAACCAGTACTAAGCAATGTGGATTAATTATCTTGCTCAAGGATAAATAGAGGTTCGATCCGGAGTTTGGCGCTCTACCACTGAACCAAGCACTCCATATAAGGTATGGAGGCCTAGTAAATATAGTCTGATCCTAATATACGGACTGTTTAGGACAACAATACCCTAAATCCAAGGAGTTAAAACTTACAAGTATTGTAAATTAAGTTATAAATCCCATATTGTGGCATAAATTATCATTGACATCAACATTAGTGAAGTAAGTCATTGGGACTTCAAACATGGCACCCTACAAGCTTTTTTACAAAAAGTATAGGCTGTTTGCTTTTTGTTAAGTGAAATGAATGAATAAAGGGTGTTTTACAGCACATCGACACATAAATAGGTCATATTGTGCCCAAAAACCGATGAACCATGAAGGAATGAAGTAGTAATTAAAAATAATGTAAACGTATAAAGATAAAACTATCTACAAACAAGGGATGATATGGTAGCAATACAAACTATGTATATATGTATATGTACATGTACATGCATATTGATTATAAAATAACATCATCATCACAATGAAAGAGGGATAAAAACTAGAAGATAAAAACTTGTGTCGCCTGCCATGTGCTAATTCCAGTTATGGGCTTGGTTAGGTTGCATAAAAAGGGGAATAACTCTGCAAAAATGTAAGTCAGAGTTATTGGATATATTTAAAGAAATTCTTGGAGTTCAGATAAAGATGTGTGTGAAGTTTTAAGAACATAGGTCAAATACTTTTCAAGTTATGGCCAAGGTTAAGTCGCAGGTTAAACGGATGACGGAGGAGGCGACGGACAATGTGATCGCTAAGTGTTTGCCATGCTATGCAGGTGACACAATAAAAATATAAAGCCATTCAGTGAAAACCTTGGATTGGAAATGTATTATTCAGCCCTACAGACATAATTACAAGACAGCCAGCCAGTAAGACATCTGGCCAAGGTACTTCTAGTTAGTCAGCCAGTGAGACAGCCAGTCATTTTATAACAACCTTGGTCCTTCAAGACACACACAAACACAAACAAACAGAAACTATACCTGTTTGACAGCAGTGACAGTGACCACAAAAACCAATGGGGCTATACTGGTCAAGGGGCTGACTGGGGTGTCGATGGTCAACTGAAATTGTAACAACAAAATTATGCATACCGGTATTCAATGCAAACAAACAACAACAAAATATACATTGTTTTAATTTGATCCAAATGTTGTGTCAGCTGAAGGTGTGAAAATCCGACTATACTTCTATTTAACATATGGTCATGTTCCCTGACAAAATTAAATTCAATAGAAAAAGAAGCAATTTTTTTTTTAGTACATTCATTATTTGCATGTAAGATGCTAGCTTAGTATAACGACAGTTGTAAATATAAAATTCATTCCAAGTAATGAATCCCATAATTTCAACATTTATGAAGTTTAAAATAATTTCAAGTTTAAATATTTTAGCCTGCACTTCTTACTTGCACAAAGCCCTTCCAAGTCCTGTTAACGGCGTTGCGTTGTAAACCTTCTCGTCACTCAATGCTTCGAATCTCAAATTGTAAATGAGAAAGTGTCGATTCTTACGGATGGCAGGATGTATACAGTACTGGTTCTACCCAGGAAAAAGTGAGTGGTCTGCCTCCACCACAAAAAATCGACCGTCATACATAGCCTAAAATATGCTGGAAAATCATGTTAAACCCCAAACAAATCTTACTTGCACTATTCCCACAAGCAGGAAGTAGAAGTTGGCCACACGGCGAAACTGCTCGAAAAAATTCTTTGGCAGGAAGTTCCATAATGTGTACTGTAAAAGAAAATATAAATTGGTTAGTTGTCATATCCTTCAAGTCTCTAACATTGGGTGAAGCCCATGCAGGCTCACTGTCTAATCAATTATATTTGTGGGGCCTATTTTCCATTGTGTGTACTGTGAAAGAAACAAGGCCTTCCTAATTGTCCAAATACTGGAAAGCTTTAAAAATACTTGTTTGAATTATTCAAAGCAAATTGTTTGTTTTTTTGCATATTAATTGTTGATTATATGCAGGGGTCTGGAAATACTTTGAAAATCCACTTGCCCAGGGCAAGTAGATTTTCAAAATCCACTTGCCCTGCCCAAAATGTCACTTGCCCTGATTTCAAAAGTCACTTGCCCCACAATTAAGCTACGTCGAGACCGCACGCTAAGTTAAATCCTTTTCTCTCACTGTTTTTTTTTGTCATATTTTTTTACATAATTTCATTGTAAAATTAATGACTTAAATTATGAAGGATCAGAGCTACAGGTTGTTACCATTATGCACATATCAGTGTTTTACTCCACCGGTGGGAGAGGGGGAGTGGGGTGTCAGTGGGGATACCCCGAGGATATAACATCGCTGATGAACCTGGTACCACACTGGTAGACTCTAATGCCTATGGAATTAAGATGTACAAGATGCTTGCTCCTAGTGCAGTAATTACAAAAGGGCAGGCAGATAACAAAAAAAAAAGATTCATTAGGTCGAACAAAACTTTTTTCTACTTCTACTTTTACTTTTGTTATAGACTACTCCAGATAAAAAGAATGAAAAGAATGATGCATTAGGTCAAACAGAACTTTTTTCCTACTTTCACTTTCGTTATATAATTCATGTAGATAAATCTTAAGTGTTGGAAATTATAAGCACGATTTATGCCTAAATCTGACTGATACTGTAGTTGTTTTTCTGCTAATATCTTTTGAGATGCCAAATTGCAATTCTTCGAATAATTATCGAAATTAGCCAAGGTCTACGCACATCTTGGATACAATGGCAAACTTGATCAAAACAAAAACACGCCATTCCGTCATTGATCTCGGATTCATTCAAAACAAACATGGCATTTTGAAATAAAAACAGATGCACACCTATTCATTACGACATGCGTCGATAGTCTCTTTGCCCATCAAACAACGCCGTCAAATTGCCACAATCGTTTAATTGCCCTACTTGTTTACAAATTGGTTTGATTGAATCGCCATTGTTTCACTTTACCACGTGGTAGTGAACTGGAGTTGTTTCATTGGCTGATAAAAATACATCGGTTATTTGATTGGATAATATGAATACAGTACAAGGTCAAGTGTTGCGTCATGATTTTTAATTACTGAACAGAATATTACCTACGACACAACGACCGACATACAAAGCGACAACACCATCTCAATAACTGATTTACACACTGATGTGTATTTCACACTAATCTGGCGCGTGACTTACTTCCTGCATAGAGGGGCTCGTTACGGGGGTATATTTCACACGGTATACGCATTCTAAAGACCGCCCGTCTTCAACTGAAGATTGGCACCCCAAGCGTTCCTCGGCCAATCAACTTTTGATAAACTGTCAAGTGGGAGGGATTAAACAATAACGAACAACATGGGTCAGCTTTAACAGGTCAGTTTTATGACACTGATCAGTAATTGCTCGCGGCGAAAGCGACGGGTGGTTAATTACTACGCAATTATCAGCAAACTTCTCAGTACAGGCAAATTTTCCCTTGATTTTTATCTAATAATGAAACGTCCATCGGGCAAGTGACGGACAACCAGATTTACGAAGGTCACCTGCCCGCACCCAAAACCCACTTGCCCGGGGCGTCGGGTAACCATATTTCCGGAGCCCTGATATGGCACCAATATTATATTTAAACGTAGAATAACAAAACAAGAGGCCCAAGAGGGCCTGTGGACGCTCTACTGGCTAAACATAAAGTTTATGTATAATATCATTCAACCGGAACATGGCGATGACATACGCAACTAGGCTTGGTAATGATCATCCCTGCCAAGTTTTGTTGAAATCCAGCCAGACGTTCAGGAGAACTAGTCTGTATGAAGTTAGTGTATTAAAACCTTTAAGGAGTCATAACTCAGCAAAATTCATTCAACCAGAACACGGCAATGATAGGTGCAACCAGGCTTGGTACTGATCATCCCGACCAAGATTCGCTGAAATCCGGCAAGGAGTTCAGAAGAGACTAATCTGGACCAAGTTTGTCTGTTAAAACCTTTAAAGGGCCATAACTCTGCAAAAATAATTCAACCGGAATATGGCGATGATATGCACAAATAGGCTTGATACTGATCATCCTTGTCAAGTTCAGCTGAAATCCAGCCAGGGGTTCAGGAGAATTCGCCCAAAAAATGTTTTGCATCAAAAACCTTTAAAGGGCCATAACTCTGCCAAAAATCGGTAAACTGGAACGCGACGATGATATGCACAACTAGGCTGGGTGCTGATCATCCCGTAAAGTTTCGTTGAAATCTGGCGAGGGGTTCAGGAGAACTAGTCCAGACAAAGTTTGTGTATTAAAACCTTTAAAGGGCCATAACTCTGCCAAATATCATTCAACCGGAACACGGTGATGATTTCCACAATTAGACCTGAAACTGATCATCCCTAAAAAGTTTCGTTTAAATCTGGACAGGGGTTCAGGAGAACTAGTCTGGACAAAGTATGCGTCTTAAAACCTTTAAAGGGACATAACTCTACCAAAATCATTCAACCGGAACATGGTGATGATATGTACAACTAGGCTTAATACTGATCATCCCTGAAAAGTTTCACTGAAATCCGTCCAAATGAAGGCCCTTTCGTCTTACTGAGGCCAAAATATAGCATTTTTCAGAAAATCAAGGGCCACAACTCCTGTGTAAATCTGGCTGTTTTTCAAATTTGTCGGAGCTTTCATTGCTATTAACAATATGATAAAGTTTGGTAAAGACTGGATGAAAAATGAAGGCCTATCGTCTTAACGAGGCAAAATATAGCATTTTTAACTAAATCAAGGGCCACAACTCCGCTGTTATTGGTCCGATCTGGCCGGTTTTCAAACTTGTCCGATCTTTCATTGACATTAACAATTTGGTAATATTTGGAATAGATCGGATGAAGAATGAAGGCCCTATCGACTTAACGAGGCAAAATATAGCATTTTTAACTAAATCAAGGGCCATAACTCCGCTGTTACTCGTCCGATCTGGCTGGTTTTCGATCTTGTCCAAGCTTTCATTGATATTAACAATCTGGTGTAGTTTGGTAAAGATCAGATAAAAAATGAAGGCCCTATCATGTTAACGAGGCAAAATATAGCGCTTTTAACTAAATCAAGGGCCATAACTCCGCTGTTACTGGTCCAATCTGGCTGGTTTTTGAACTTGTCTAAGCTTTCATTGATATTACCAATCTGGTAAAGTTTGGTAAAGATCGGATGAAAAATGAAGGCCCTATCGTCTTAACGAGGCAAAATATAGCAATATACCATTTTTAACTAAATCAAGGGCCATAACTCTGCTGTTACTGGTCCGATCTGGCTGGTTTTCGAACTTATCCGAGCTTTCATTGATATTAACAACCTGTTAAAGTTTGGTAAAGGTCGGATGAGAAATGAAGGCCCTATCGTCTTAACGAGACAAAAGTTAACGACGGACGACGGACAACGGACGACGGACGGACGTCTGACAACTCGCCATCCTATAAGCTATTCTGGCCCTTGTCCAGTAGAGCTAACTACAAGGCCACGGCTTGCATGTAGTCAAGACTGAGTTATATCTCGCTTTGACCAATGCCAATGTCAATTCTATGAGATATTCATTCCTTCCATACTTAGTATTTAATTTATGTCATTAACAATGTGGGGCGTATGTAGTAGCAGAATCCGGACCTGACCTATATTTTGTCCAAAGTAGGTAAATGTGTATGTGACAATAGATGCATATACATCATGTCATGTAAGGAACATTCTGATGGATTTAGGTTAAGCATGTCGTAGTGGATACCGGACATGACCTACATTTCGTCCAAAATAGGTCACAAGGAAATTTTGCACATGATGTTAGATGCATATAAGGAACATTCTGGTGGAGTTTGGTGAAAATCCTACTAGAAAGAAGCAGGACAGGCTTGTCTCTGCTATATTTCATCGAAAGTAGGTCACAGCGACTTAAAATTTTGCACATGATGTTAGATGCATAATAATGAAGAAAATATAAATAATGAAAGTCGGATTCACAGACTAATTAACAGACACACATACACAGACACAACATTGTAATCACTAAGTCGAGATCCATAAACGTGCTCGACAACAAGAGGCCCAAGAGGGCCTGTGGACGCTCTACTAGCTAACATGGCTCTTATAACATCAATGAAGCGAGTGACTGTCATTTAGTTTTTTTCCAAAGTTTCGGGCAAAAAACAGCTTTTTAACTAAATCAAGGGCCATAACTAAAGAATCTGGTGAAGTCTGGAAAATGAAGGCCTACCGTATTAACGAGGCAAAATATAGAATTTTTAACTAAATCAAGAGCCATAACTCCTCTGTTAATGGTCCGACTGGTCCAACATAGAGCTAAAAAAATCATATTAAAAAAAATAATAAATAAAAAAAAACAAGAGGTCAATGACCTTGAAGCTCTACTGATTGATTTTGATTTCAGGAAGTAGTCGCTACAGACTTGTTTTTTGAAAATCTATTTTTAACCGTGGCGGCCATCTTGAATTTCCGGCCGACCTGAAATTTTGCTAGGATCAATTAGACATTTAGAGCAACATTCCTGTGAAGTTTCATGAAAATCCGTCAAGTAGTTTCAGAGGAGTAGTCGCTACAAGTTTTCATTATATAACTCTATGTAAACAAAGATGGCCGCTGGCAGCCATGTTTAACGTCAAATCAAAACGATTTTCGACAAGGACCAACATCATTTCATACTGATCATTTTAGAAAAAGTCCCATATCAATATCTCTTATTGTTTTGAAGAAGTAGTCGCTACAAACTTATTTATTTTAAATCTATTTTTAGCTGTGGCGGCCATCTTGAATTTTCGGCCGACCTGAAATTTTTCAAGGATCAACTAGACATCAAGAGCAACATTCCTGTGAAGTTTCATAAACATCCGTCAAGTAGTTTCAGAGGAGTAGTCGCTACAAGTTTTTACTATATAACTCTATGTAACCAAAGATGGCCACTGGCAGCCATGTTTAACGTCGAATCAAAATAATTTTCCACAAGGATCAACATCATGTCATGCTGATCATTTTAGAAAAAGTCCCATATCAGTATCACTTATAGTTTTCAAGATGTAGTCGCTACAAACTTATTTTTTAAAATCTATTTTTAGCTGTGACGGCCATCTTGAATTTCCGGCCGACCTGGAATTTTTCTAGGATCAATAAGACATCAAGAGCAACATTCCTGTAAAGTTTCATGACAATCCGCCAAGTAGTTTCAGAGAAGTAGTCGCTACAAGTTTTTACTATATAACTCTATGTAAACAAAGATGGCCGCTGCAGCCATGTTTAACTTTGAATCAAAACGATTTTTGAAAGGATCAACATCATGTCATGCTGATCATTTTAGAAAAAGTCCCATATCAATATCACTTATAGTTTTCAAGAAGAAGTTGCTACAAACTTGTATTTTAAAACTCTATTTTTAGCTTTGGCGGCCATCTTGGATTTCACATCAACATGAATTTTTGCTAGGATCAACTAGACTTGATGGGCAACATTTCTGTAAAGTTTCATGAATATCCATTTAGTAGTTTCAGAGGAGTTGTCGCTACAAATAAAAGTTTACGGACAGACGGCCAGACGGACGGACGGACGGACGACGGACGCCGCACCACGGCATAAGCTCTGCTGATCTCTGATCAGTCGAGTTAATAAAAAAATAATAATAACAATAATAATAAAAAAAGTAAGTCATAAAATCTGGTAAAGTTTGGCCAAGATCAGATGCAAAAAGAAGGCCCTATCGTATGACAAGGCAAATTACAGCAATTTTAACAAAACCAAGGGCCATAACTCCGCTGTTACTGGTCCGATCTGGCTGGTTTTCGAACTTGACAGAGCTTTCATTGACATTAACAATCTGATAAAGTTTGGTAAAGATCGGTTGAAAAATGACGGCCCTATCGTCTTAACGAGGCAAAATATAGCATTTTGAACTAAATCAAGGGCCATAACTCCGCTGTTACTAATCCGATATGGCTGGTTTTCGAACTTGTCCAAGCTCTCATTGATATTAACAATGTGGTAAAGTTTGGTAAAGATAGGATGAAAAACGAAGGCCCTATCGTCTTAACAAGGCAAAATATAGCATTTTTAACTAAATCAAGGACCATAACTCTGCTGTTACTGATCTGGCTGGTTGTCGAACTTGTCCCAGCTTTCATTGATACTAACAATGTGGTAAAGATTGGTAAGATGAAAAATGATGGCCCTATCGTCTTAACGAGGCAAAATATAGCGATATAGCATTTTTACCTAAATCAAGGGCCATAACTCCGCTGTTACTTGTCCGATCTGGCTGGTTTTCGAACTCATCCGAGCTTTCATTGATATTAACAACCTGTTAAAGTTTGGTAAAGATCGGATGAAAAATGAAGGCCCTATCGTCTTAACGAGACAAAAGTTAACGCCGACGACGGACAACGGACGACGGACAACTCGGCATCCAATAAGCTCTGCTGGCCTTTGGCCAGTAGAGTTAAAAATAAAGGCTCTATCGTATTAACGAGGAAAACTATAGCAATATAGCATTTTTAACTAAATCAAGGACCATAACTCTGCTGTTACTGGTCAGATCTGGCTTGTTTTCGAACTTGTCCGAGCTTTCATTGATATTAACAATGTGTGGTGAAGTTTGGTAAAGATAGTAGAAAAATGAAGGCCCTATCATTTTAACAAGGCAAAATATAGCAATATAGCATTTTTAACTAAATCAAGGACCATAACTCCGCAGTTACTGGTCCTATCTGGCTGGTTTTCAAACTTGTCCGAGCTCTCATTGACATTAAAAACCTGTTAAAGTTTGGTAAAGATCAGATGAAAAATGAAGGCCCAAAAGTTAACGACGGACGGACAACTATTGGATTTCCAGACAGTTCATTACATAACTAAGCCTATGTAAATGAGACAATGAAATTAAGACATCATACACTTTACCATACTCTTTATACGGTAACCTTGTCTATGAAATCTATACATATAAGTCTGACATAAAAAGCTAACGGACAATAACTTCCAGTCTCCAGTGACTCAAGCATCCTCTCCATTATGCATCAATACCGGTATCTTTCACCTATTATTTTGTGGCACTTGTTGATTATTGTTTTTATTTAGACCAATTAATGATTCTTTTAGGTCAGATGTGTTTTTCAAATCATGCTGTTTATGGGTATTTTAATTTGGTCAATGCTGTATCTTTCTTTGAAACAAATGCTGTGTGTCTGGAATACAAAACAAACTCCGATTGTTCCTCCTTCTGCTACACCTGTTTAGGCCAATTAACAGGCATTCTTCATAATGAACGAGCCATCTCCTTGTGTTTATTACACATTACTGCCTGGTAACAGTGAGTGTTTGATGTGTTTATTGGCTTTGTTAACCATACAGTGATTAGCATTCATTATCATTTCTGCAGAATGATCTACAGTCATGGCCTAATGAACTAGAAAGGTTTGTAATAATGCTGACTGTTGTAGGAATATCAAGCATTATTAAATTTAAATGAACTTATTTAAACTGTTTAGGTTTAGTGATTTACAATTTATTATTATTACAGGAATGGTTCATCCAACATTTTGTGATGAACTGTGTATTATTAGATCATGGTTGGCTGTTCTAAGAATAGATCATCCATCTTGTGATAAATCATGTACATGATCCATGGCTGGCTGTTCAGCAAATAGATCATCCAACATTTTGCGATTTAATGTGTATTAGATCAAGGTGGTTGTACTAAGAATAGATCATCCAACATTTTGCGATAAATTGTGTACAAGATCATGGTTGGCTGTTCCAGGAATAGATCATCCAACAATTAGCCATTGTTCATGGTTGGCTGTTCCAGGAATAGAGCATCCAGCATTTAGGATTAGGGCATCCAACATTTATTGACTCACTTTGTATTTTATATCTTGGTTGGCTGTTCCAAGACTATATCATTCCAGCTTTTAGTGATTTACTGTACTGTCAGTGTAGATAATTTTGTTTGTTTTGTATGGTGTTTTACGTCATTTTCAAGCACATGCAAGGTTATATATGACTGGTGGAGGCAGACTACCCACTTTTCCTGGGTAGAACCAGTACTGTAAACCTCCCTCATCCGTAAGAATCTTGTAGTTAATGGTTGGTTGTTCCAGAAAAGATGATATTTATTAGCGATTTATATGGCAAAACATTGACCTTTTGACCAAACGTCAATAGGGGTCCTCCTCTGACCAATGACAGTCCATCTGTGAAGTTTCACGGGGTGTGGTACAAAGGTTTAAAAAACAATCATGCGAAAAAGGTTTATTCAGATTGTTTCATGGTGTGCAAATGACGCTTTGACCTACTGACCCAAATCAGTAGTGGTCCACCTCTCATCAGAGGACACTCCACCCCTTAAAATGTCATGAATGAGTCTATGACAGTTGAAATTATCATGCTGACAATGTAATTCATAAAGAGACATACCCTCTCATCAAGGACACTCCACCCCTAAAATGTCATGAATGAGTCTATGACAGTTGAAATTATCATGCTGACAATGTAATTCATAAAGAGACATACCCTGGAAGAGATGATCCTATTCTTGGGATATATCTCGGGCACGAGCACCTCTACATCATGAGAGTGTTTGTTGTCCACATACACCGTACGGTTATCTGCTCTCGGTGGTTTCTTGCATGGCTGAAAATTAGAAAATAAAGTTATCTCATACTGAGGGTTTCTTATACAGCCGAAAATTTAAAATTACAGAAATGAAAAAGTTTGATGAACATAATGCGATATTAAACATCCATATTTTTCTTGCAGAAATACCAGTGTTTCCGCTAGAGCGCGTTCTTGTGTTTTTTATGGCACTAAAATGATCGGCGACGCTACATAAATCAGCTTGTGCGTTTTTCGTGACGCAATGAAATTTACTAGGCTAGCATGAAATGCCGCCAAATTATCGTCGTAATACTTTCTTGGAAAGCTTCAATGTAAGGAATCGATTTGGACTGAACTATTTCTATTACATCAGGTTCTTTTATTTAGAACAGGAAAAACTAATACCTGTACTTTCGTGTTATTTGTCATTGTCATATCGATCATATTACATCTATATAATTTCATTTCATTTTATGCTACTCAGAATTAGGCTTTTGCTAGGTTTCATTATAGTTGTTTCATTTTTCGCAGTGATTATAATGCTATCTTTGTGCCCATGATTGTGAAAATAAAGTATTCATTCTTGGTCTATTTTTAGAACAGGTTAAACTATTGTCTGTACTTTCGGTGTTATTGTCGTCGTCATCATAGATCGCCTGTATGTGGGTCTGGAGTGTATGTGGGGTCTGAGTAGGTAAACGCTTATATAAAAACACTAAGCAAATAAAAACGCGTAGATGTCCTGATACGTCCGCTAAACTGGCAGACAAACCAAAATGAAACATTACCGCGGTAACCTCCTTTTTTTGCTGACCAATCCAAGATTTCTAATCAACTAATAATGCATGTCTATCTGACATCACATGGTCTATTCATCAAATGCAATGTCCAAAAGATATGACCGACTATATTTACAAAATGACCCAAGTTATTCCCATAGGGGGTCAAGGATGACCCCTAAAAAAACTGAGACCTGCAGAAACACTGAATACTTAAATGTCTTATCAGATTACTACCTGCATTCCATGACTGATATAAGTCCATTATTACCCTACTCCTAATATTAAGTATTTAAGAAAAAAATATTATTTTCACAATTTGATTTCAATATACATGACTGTGGGGTGGACGTAGGTGGTGGGATCCCTGGAGTTGCTCCAGTTTTAGGGTGTGGAAGTCCCTTTTTCAGGGAAACAACCCTATATTTTCTGAATTATGAAAGAGTGGCCTATATTTTCTGAATATGAAATGAGTGGCCTACAAGATGCCATTGCTCTTACAATGAACTGCAGGGGTCTTAAAAATTGAACTATACTGTATGATATTCTATTCAATATAAGTTTATATTATGGTGGCTGGCGTGTGTCCCAGTGGATAGTGCTGTGGATTGAACCACTAAGTTCAAGCCTCACCAGTGCAATTGATCATTGGATCTGTTCCAGAGCAATGGCAATTTAATCTTGGCCTCATCCGTTTGGCTGGGGATGTAAACCAGGGAGTGTCCCATTTACAGGTGTCCATCTTCCGAGCATGTTAATTGAATTGGATGTTTTAAGGCGCACGCAACACATGAAAGGGTTTATATGGCGCCTAACAGGAATGAACATGCAGGCTCATCCTCCATGTAACTCGAGATAAAATATGGAAAACGGGCCTAGAACTGCCGTAGTTGCTGCATAATTCATATTGTAGAAGAAACTCCATTTACACTGAGCCACGTTATAGTTTTTCGCATTGCACTAGTGATATGAGCGAGATGCACCTGAAACAATGCAGGGGTCATGATGAGACCTTTATGAATATGAACAAAATGATGAAATGAACATGAATTTTGTAGGTGTTTACCCCTCTCTGGCCTTCCCCTCCAACGGGATCTGCAAGGCCCTATTCTTTTGCCCTGTTACCAAACGGGCCCCCGGAACACACGGGGCTCGAGGCAGTTAAAGAAGAACCATATAGGAAGCTATTACCTTGTAAAGAGTAATGCAGGTTCTCTGCACTTCTTATTTGTCCCTTCTCTTTCCTCTGGGGGGTCGGGGACTCTAAATAACCTATATTGTGGTTGATGAGCCTTAATAGAGAACAATTCAATTCAATTATTCTGGTGAATTGACAATGTATATAGGGCACAATGTTAACACCATACTTATATTTCTGTTAGATGTTTATTGTTTTAAATTCACATACATGATTGTTTGTATTCATGAAACATGAGTGTTTGTATTCATGAAACATGATTGTTTGTATTTCATGAAACATGATTGTTTGTATTTCACGAACAACTACATACATGATGCTTATCAAATAGCAATCTGATATGAATAGTTATCCTTAAACAAACATTGAATACATTGCTTATAAACTATGCCTTTATTATTAGTCACGACACAGTATAACATCATCATATGGCAGGGGCGTAGCCAAGGCAAACTCTCTGTACACCCGGCGTACCTCTAGAAATCGGGACTGTGAAAAAATAAAAGAGGCTTATTTTTGAATCAGCAATACAAATTGAAGGTGGGTAGGGGTGAGCCACTATTTTTAAAACACACTTAATTGAATGGAGACGAAAGCCCCCAAAATCTCGCCCAAATGAAGCCACAAACCTCCGAAATTGAACTCAAAATTTCAAAAAAAAATTCCCACCCTCCCCCGTGGGCGTATTCTCCAAAATGGCTCTGGTCTACGCCCTGCATGTACCACAGATGCGTACTGCAGTCAAGTACTTTCAAGTGTTTGTTTTCATTTAGATACTTAACTTGATTGTTAGTGATTTTATTTTCTTGAGTGTTTTTGCAACATATTATCTAAAATCGTTAAAGACAATTAGCACTGTGATATCTTTCAAAGTTGTTGGTTTGTATAATCTACATAATTGAATAATGGTTTGGTGGTATATTTAGTTTTGTTATCAAACAGAAGCACCTGTATTTATATTATCCCAGGCACTCTCTCAGAATCATAAGCAGCTCTCTATCGGAGTATCTTGGAATTTAGGTCAGCAAAAATATTTCAGTTCCAAGAAACAGATGCAGAGAGGACTTAGTTTTACTTCCACTATACCAACAATCTTAGAAATAAAACACCAAATGAATAACGTTTCCATGTTATGTTTCAGTTTCATTTTTCAGGGCCATGTAAATGCCAACTATAAGGCAAAATTTTTTACCCCGCCTGTCCCCAATCTGGCATTAAAATTTTCTCAATTCAATGAAAAACGGATATAGGCCACTAACTTTTGATTGTCATTTACAAACCATCAAGACAGAGAAATGTAATAGACCTCGTTCTTCGCCGTTTAAAGGCGTAGACCCTCTTCCCCTAAATTCTGAAGAAAGAAAAGGCCCTCCATGTTGCCATCCAAGATACGGATCTATATATTATGATACGTAAGGCTCAGGTATTGTTCGATTACTCGTTTATACGAACCCTCCTATGTTACCGATAAATGAAATCTGAATTTATTTTTCGTAAGCAATTTGATAATTTTCCCTTTTTTTATACCTTTAGGGCCAAAAAAATTAAGGATGTGTTTCCTATTGCATTGCTCTAAAAAAATAGTGTATGGTCGGTAGGCATTTTTTTTTACTTTTTTCTTTTTCTTTTTTTTTTTTTGGAGCAAGATATAGTGAGATTCTACATGTATTTATCTCCATAAAACCCATACAAGTTGATGATACAACTGAAAGTTTCTCTGTATGTCAGTTTACTTTGATATTATATGGTGCTAAAACACTTCAGAACTTCTTTTCTTTTTTTTAATATATCTATTTCTTTTTTGTTTGTTTTCATAAAAAAGTTTTCGGGTCTGGCCCTAAAAATAGGGTCGGTTGGGCCACCAAGATAACACAGGTGTTTTTTTTTGGCCTTACCCAGATTTTACTTAAACATTTCATTATCTTTTCCTTTCCAATTATTTAACTGTATGTCTAAACAAGGACAGTAATTATATTTACTTGGTTGACAAGCTACCTGCAACATGATTGTAATACTGACAATCTTAAAAGAAGACAGATTGGACTCCTTGACAGTTGCTACTTGTTAAATGTTAAATACAGCCAGATTATCAAAATCTTAGGTTCTGTTGAATGAGACAAATATTTGGTAAAGAGCCCGGGACAGTAAGGTGATTTGGAGGTCATCTTAATATGACCATGCTGAAGTCCTTGGCCTAAATAAAATATTGTTTGTTTGCAGTTTGCGACCGACCACACGGCAAATCCGCCGACCCAAACAATTATTTCAGGATTTTTTTCTCAATTTTTTGTTTTCAATTTTTTTCTCCCAATGTGTTCATCACATTGGTTGTTTTAATTATTTGGGAAGGTTTCAAATGCTCTGATATATATTGATGCTTGTAAATAATCTCTGCTGCTATAGTAAATTGAAAGCGTTCTACATGACTGACATTGCGAGAAAAATGTGAGGATGGTGTCTGCAAAAAGGACACTTGAAGAGAATATTGTTCTTTGCAGTAACGTAAACTGAGAAAGTAGAAATTGACCCAGAGCTTTAACAGGGCTTTGACATTAACTTTTTTTTCTACTTGCAGAACTTGAGAAATTTTATGCGTTGAACAATATTTTGTGGGTAAAGTGTATATCTCTACAATTTAATAATGTTAATTTCGGGCAAGTACGTCTAATCCACTTGCCCTGGGGCAAGTAAATCTATTTGACCATATTGTTCATATCTCGTACCAAACAAAATATTTTGAAACATTACTTCGAAAAAGTAGCTGTGAGCACTGTTTAATTGTTACTAATGTCTATTTTCATGTCGTCCCATAAATGAACATTTGATCAATGTTTTGCTCATGTTCTGTTAATATTTAACTAAACCCTTTTTTTTAAAAAAAAACTCTATGTGATAATAATAGTGAAGCGACACGATATGTGCAATGCCGTTGATGGGCATGCCGTTAATACATAAGAATGTGTTTAAAAAAAAAAAATTCCCTACACTACCAACCCCACCCTAAAAGCACCATGGAGTCGGAAACTGCAAACAAACATTTTTTAATGGTGGGCCCTATTACTAACCAATATTTGCAAATTACAATATTGCAGAAACACTGTGTATGTAAAACAACTGTGTATATTTTCATGAATTGATGCAATAAGTAACTTTATCCATTATGAAATATATTAGAAAATATCACTAAATGCATGAAGTTTAATATTTGCTATTTGTAATACATGTATGTACCCATATGAAAAAAAATCTTAAAAAAATACTAATCCTGCATTAATAAAATACTAACAAAACACTCTTTAGTATTTTGTAGAGTGTTTTATTAGTATCACATTTAATGAAACAATCAATACTTTACTTTTAGAAAAATGTTTTATTGATGTTTCATTAACTTAGAAAATGGTAGATGTTTTGATAGTGTTTCATTAGTCTTAAAAATTAAGTTGGAGTATAGCATTAGTGTTACAATAGCCTTCTCTTTGTGTAAAAGTACAGAATATAGTAGTTTCATAGACTTCTCTTTATGTAAGAGTACAGCATAAGTGTTGCAATTAAACTTATATTCATGTAAGGAATACAGTATTAGTTTTACATTGCACTTGAGATAAAAACAGATGTGGCATTACTTTAGCACTTTGAGCGCTTTATTATCTTCCATGCTGAAATCCTAAGCCGCAATAATACATAGGCACTAAGACAAATGAATATATATATTTAATTGTGGATTTATGTGACAAGGTATTTGTTTGTTTGTTTGATGTTTTACGTCATTTTCAAGCACATATCTCTAGTGAAGCAGTTTCCCATGGAAACCATAGATTCTATGGAAGTTGGAATGGAATTGGATGGAATTTCATAGATTTACCGTGAAATCTTAAAAAAAATCCATCGTACCATTTTTCCATGGATTTTATCATGACATCAGGAAACATTGCCATGGATTTCCATGGTAAAATTGAAAAATGCCATGAAAGTTGGGAGAAAATAAATGATGGGAAAATAGCATGGAAAATAACAAACATTTTGGGGGATGGTGAAATCAATGGAAAAAGTGGACTTTAAGAATTTCTCGATAAAACAGGGAGTATGTATACATACTCCCTGATAAAAACAATGTGATGCGCTTTAACAAATTACGTTGAAAATAATATGAGAATGAAACTAGAAGATGTAATGCTAAATTATTATTTGTTCTATGATGGGGACGTAAACGGGCGGGGGTCCCGTGATCGGTCTTTCCTCCGAGCACGTTAAAGAACCATAGGAAATCAATTCGATAATAAGAGTAGTGCAGGTTCCCGTGATTCCTATGTATCATCCCCTCTCTCTGGGCGGACTCTAAATAACATATACTGTGTTGATGGCTGAGCGTCCGTAAACAACATTCAGTGTATTTGTTCTATGACATCCACACATCCATATGAATCAAAAAATAAACAGTAGATATTTATAAATTATAATAGTACAAATAAGTCTGCAATTAAAATTATATTAATATAAAACATATTTCATTGTCACATTTTGGATTCTGTTATGACATTTACAATTGATAATAGTTAGAAAGAATAAATTTTTAGTGAGATGCAGTATTTAAAATTAAATATTAGTAGATTTGCAGAAATAAATTATATTGACACTATTAACATTGAAGATGTATATCATTTGTCATTTTATCCAAATTGTTCAATTCAGCATTGTTGACTAGTGATAAGCCCGTAATGGAATGTTTAATTAACCAGAGTCTAATATGTAGATTCATAATTTCCTATTTAACAGATGATCCTCCATTAACTTGGAGCTGATCATTAAGTCACTGAAGAACGACTTGCAGGGAATATAGACTTGCCACAGTACCACTTTATTACTTGTAGGGCACAGTTTGATCATCATATGCATGAGTCTTGTTAAAGGAGGCATGATCCCATATCTTTGTCAATATAAAAGAATATTTATATACTACATTCAGTCATATATAAGTATTACTGTAGATAGAGTATGGTACATCTCGATGTTGAATCAAACCAACATGATGGGACCATACTCTGTTTGTTTTTGTAGCACGTCCATTTCAGTTTTGTCCTGATCCTTTATAATAGTTGGCCAGTCTCCCAACCATTTCTAACATGGAAATTGTCTAGATAACGCTAAACAGATGTTTGGGGAACTTAGGGGGGAACTGACCATCCATATCCATCTGCATTATATGTTTTGTATATGGAGCTCAGAATAAAAACCTGCAAACCCTACAAATTGCCTCTAACTCAAACTCTAGGTGTGGATTGGTTTACATTTAGCAGTTCGGATTTGAAAAACTGAAATGTATACACAGCTAGTTATGGAGAAACATGTGCACTTTAGGATTTTTAAACTTGAATTACAGATGTAGCACTTATGTAAATTAGTTGAAGACCTGGTTTAAATGAAAAACAAATGGTGG
>JAWPHD010007455.1:0-128802 GCA_037043455.1 Cyrtodaria siliqua | reverse complement strand
TTATTTTGGGTATTTTATTTTATATCCATTTGAATAATTCTAAAAGCAATACCAATCGTGATGTACTCCCTTTATAAACCAAACAAAACAAAAACCATGTGTACCAGTAAACATTTAACAAACTGGTGTAAGGCTAAATTATTACATTAAAACAACTCTTACCGACAGTTTATGAGGCAGTTCATTCTTTTTCATTGACCGAAAGCACAAACACATCATATGGCACCCTTCTTCCAACACTTTTACTGAAAAAAATAATTGGTTAACTAAAAATGAAGCTAAAATCAGACAGTTTTTTAGTAATATGCCAACAGAATTGTTCGTCAATGAGCTAAAAGTATCTTAATATCTACAAAAATATCATCTAATTTAATATAAATTAAGGTTTAACATCATTTTTCAGCACATTTTAGGCTATGTATGATCATCTATATTTAGTGTAGACCACCCACTTATTCCTGGGTAGGTCCAGGACTGTATACCGCCCAAGATCTGTAAGAATCAACACTTCATCACTTACAAGTCACCCACATATCCCGGTGGGATTCGAACCCAACGGTGAGAGGCGAGAAGGTGAATTTGGTTTAATGACCCTACAACATATCATCAATCAAGAGTCAAAATGTCTTTCCACTAGACCACACAGTCGGCACTAGTTAGATTAAAATTGTAAACAGACAAGAAAAAAGTAGTACACTCTGCCGGGTTTGATCTCAAAACTCTTGCATGCACAGCGGACACTCTGCCATTTGATCGCCACAAAAGCTAGGTCTATGGCGAGACAGTTGTAACGTGCTTAGGCCAAAACAAAAAAATAGGTGTGTTTCCTATTGCATGCTCTAAAAAAATAGGGTCAGTAGGTAGGCATTTTCTTTTTTTTTCTTCTTTTTATTTTTTTTGGAGCAAGATATTGTGAGATTCTACATGTATTTATCTTATAAACCCATACAAGTTGATGATACAGCTGAAAGTTTCTCTGGGATGTCAGTTTACCTCGATATATTGTTGATAAATCATTGTTCAGAACAAATTAAAAAAAATTTTTTTTTAAATTTTAGGCATGTATAAAAGTCGAAAAGGAAATGCAGCATTCACATCTACCTCTACATGTGTACGTTGAACTGTCATCTTTGACCATAACTCAACGGAATTGACTTCACTAGTAATGCTAAGAAGATGAAATAAAGGAGATTATAGATAGACAGAACAGCGTAAAGTCCGGGGCAAGTAAATGGTCATTCGGGCTAGTGAGTTTTTTTTAATTTATTTTATGTAAGACGGGCTAAAGGAAAATGAACAGGTTTTCATTGAGTATATAAGAAGTCGTGCTAGTGACACAAAAAATTTAATTCAAAGACTAACAGAAGTAAAATAAAGAAATAAATAAGACCTAATACACGGACCATATAGACGGTTTAACAAATTTATAATAAATTCAATGATAAATACGGTTTGAGATCTATACTAAAAAGAAAGATTGTTCCCAATCGCCTTTCGCCCATCGAGTACTACACCAATCCGGCTTCCATGGCGGTACCAGGGCCCATATGTCCCCGCCGGCATAGCTCTAGCTCGATGGCCGCAGAAACCCACAAAAGACAAAAATAAATTGCAATGTTAATACGGAATAAAGGCATATGACATCACAAACACAAAAAAGCGGGGTTGACAATAGCTGAAGAGGGCTTCCATCTTGGAATGGTCAGTCACTGACAGGGGCAAAAATGCCACTCAATAATCACAATATCCTGCCGGTCACAACACCAATGTAAAGGGACGAGGAAAAGTCAGTACACTCTTAACACTCACTCTAAATTATGTTTGCAAAAATGGTAAACTAAACTCTAAGTATATGGTCGCGAGCCAGTGCACACTAGACAACTGGTGGGTGGGGAACAGTTTTATTCTGTACTGTAGTCTGTAGGTGTATCCAACAGGTATATCACTCTATATACTGTTCGAACATGTTTTATTCATGTGTATGTATTACGCAGATATGTGCGTTAAACTAGCATCAACATGGTTTCATTCTAATTGATATTATCATAATTTTTTTACTTTTTTTTTTTGAGAGTGAGACTGACCTTCGACATCGTGGATATAGGACCCAGCGAAAAACTTGTATCCTTTACACAGGTTGTTCTTAGGGCTTTGGATAAACTTTCGATAATAGTTGTGACATCTCCCATCGATATATCAGGAACATTTAGCAAGCTTCTCGTCCACGAAGGGGCACCGAGGCCTTTACACCCTTTACTTGTCAACATTTCCTGGTTTGGTGAGTCACAAACAGATTTCCGGTGCGTTATTAGCCTCGTTTTAAAAAATTCGCAAACGAGGCGTGAATAAAGAGTATAGAGTAAGTCTCACAGCGAGCGAAGTGCCTGCTATTGAGAATATACAAGACCTCTTGGTTACTCAATCCTCGAAGACCATCATGGAATGAATTTATGCAAATGGTCCAGAATAGCCAGCATCGTGTTAAGGTGGGAGCCACTTTCATGCCCATGATTGGCATGAAGTGTATTGACGAAAACTGGATACTATCAGCAAATGACATTTGTGTCTGATCAATCGCGCAAATACAATAGTACTCCCGTATTGACGTTTGACCAAACTGTGTTGTGGAAAGCAGTCGAAATTCAGCCGATAGTGGAACCTAACAGTTAATGAACAATGTTGTGCCAAGACTAGAGGAACCTTTTAATCTAAACGAAAATGCCATCTCACGAGCCATTAGATTGATGCAGTTTTAAATGCGATAATTGTTTCGAAGTTCTACTGTATTTCAGTCCTTGCAAAAACATCTGGTGACATTCTGTTTCAAAATAATGAATATAAATTACCTCCCTCTGAATTGCAAAAAAAAGAACGATTGCAATTACAATATTATTGGACGATCTTTCCATACAGTTCTTTTCACCACTTTACCTTCAAATAGAAATATTCACTGCTCATGATTTCCATGCAACACTTTATTTTCAACAAATATTTCATGTGCAAAACATTTGAACCCATCGATTCCTCTCCAATGTTTCAGCCATTTAGTGCTTTCAGTACTTTGATTAATAACTATAGGATTTCGATAAACCTGTGCCTACGATACAATTTCGTGAAAATCAAAGATAAACTTATACGGGAGACATTCCTTTTTTTCAAAGTAAACCCCTGGCCGTATAGGTGCACTCCCTGTTGGATGGCATGTATAATGGGAAACTTCATGCTGTATTCCATCTCCCTCTAAGGTTGCTGTCCCAATATAACCGAATTTGATGATATAACGGACGAAACAATTTCATTTCATTTCTTTAAAGCAAAACAATCTGTAGGTATAAAATATGTTGTTGGTTTTTGTAATGGGGTATTTTCTCATGAAATTATAAAGTTTAACCACCACCAATTGCATAAAAGTCTCCGAGGTGTAGTAGAATGTAGTTCCTATAATAACAAGCAATTCCTCCTTTTTTGGTTTAATTGAGCATTATAAATGCGGACAAATAGCCCATGTATAATCGATTTTGTTGTTGTATGTATAAGAAGCGTATTGATAGGTTTTACTGGATCATTGATGAAGATTTTCCAAATTTCGAATCTATGCATTCACTTTGTGAGAAACTATCAATAAAAACAGCCGTACCACTGACCTGTTTAGTAAACAAACAAGAACTTGTTTACATGTGTTGTGACCTCATATTTGAAATAATATCTTTCTATGTAAATTACATTTCTGCATTATCCATACTTGCAACTGCAGATAGTCACTTATATTTGACATTTTAACATTGGAGTCAATGGGGGAAACTAATTGGTGGTTTCAAACCTAAAGCAAGCACAAACAACAAATTATATTTAAGTCAAACTGTCTTCAGTTGTTTCTCATTATCGCGAAATCGAAATTTGAATACTACTTGTACATATATTGCTCTCAATAAATTAATTACATTGACCGTACATTAATCTGTGTCATTTATACATGTATATAAATCATTGAGTTAAACTTGCTGAAACAGATGGTAACTTCAACTCCAATATCTCAAATATATATTTCCAATTTTGTCCAATTCTTGGTTTTGTAAATCTCCAATGAATGTATTCCAGAAAGAAGTTTAATTTCTGTACTACAAGTAATTTGTCCTGGGTCTATCCTAGAATACAATTAAGATTGACTGGCCTAGCTCTGTCAGAGTTCGATATACATACGTATAGATCGATATGTCCATTAAGACTTTGTAGTTTCTCTTTAGCATTCATTTTGTTTATGCCCCCACCACCGAATGGGCGTTAACCATGTCCGCCCGTCCCGACCGTCCGTCCGTTCGTCCTTCCCGAAAAGTATTTGTCTATCTCCTCCAACAGTTTACAACCGATTGTTTCCAAATTGTACAGTCTGCTTAACTACATATTTGCATATGGATTCTGCGTCAATATATAATCCATCTGGTATTATAGGAGTTGTGGGCATTTTCCGAAAATTAACGTTTCTCGCTGATTGTTTTCAGTGGGGGCATCCTTGTCCCATGGACACATTTCTAGTTCAATAATGACACAAAGGCAAAAAGTTAGTAACAGTTGAACAAATACATGTTTAATGTTTCAAGACCTATTATAATTTGAAATATCATAAAGAGAAAGGAAACTTCAGGATAAATGTGAGAAATAATTGTATCTATATTATTAATATTTTTCATAAATCCAATAGTTTATCAAACTTGGTGAGAGTCTTTATATTAATGAAATTAATGAACGGTCAGACAAGTTCGAAAACCATCCATACTGGATAATGAACGCCAGAGTTATTTTCCTTGATTTAATGGAAAATCCTATATTTTGCTTTCTTAACACTAGTAGTCCCTTCATTTTGCATCCGATGTTTAGCAAACTTGGTCAGAGTCTTTATATTAATGGAAGCTTGAACAAGTTTGAAAACCACCCATATCGGATAATAAACGCAAAAGTTATTGCCCTTGATTTAATGGAAATCCTATATTTTGCATTGGGAACACTTTCCCCTTCATTTTGCATCCGATTCTTACCGAACTTGGCCAGAGTCTTTATAATAATGAAGGCTCAGAAAAGTTTGAAAACAACCCATATCGGTTAATAAAATTCAGAGTTTTTGTACTTGAATTAATGGAAAACCTATTATTTTGCCCTGTGAACTCTTAACATAGCCCCCTCATTGTGCATCCGGTCTTTATCAAACTTGGTCACAGTCTTTATATTAACGAAATCGTGTACCATACAGAAAACTGAATAATATCGTATAATAAACACGATAGTTATTGCCCTTGATGTAATGGCAATGTCCTATATTTGCCTCGTGAACATATCTTTCATTCGATCTTTACTAAATTTAGTCAAACACTCGATGAACTTTCCTATTTTGCCAACATTTCTGGACTCAGGGTGAACTTTGACAAGACTCAGGTAGTTTGGATTGGGACAAGAAAATACAGTACAGACTCAATTAAAACCAAGTGAAAATTAACATGGGGAAGCAACCAATTTAAATTGTTAGGTATACACTTTAAAGTTGATCTTGATAAGATAATTGATATAAACTATAATGATAAGATAGAAAAAATACAAAACCTAATCAAACTTTGGAAACGTAGATATCTTACACCGATTGGTAAAATAAAAGTAATTAAAACAATATTATTACCCATTCTTAATCATTTATTTATTTCATTGCCTAACCCAAATGATACAATTATTAAAAAAATAAATGACATGTTTTATGAATTCTTATGGCAGGGACCAGCAAAGATAAAGAAAAGCATTTTAATTAAACAATATAATGAGGGTGGTCTGAAAATGATTTATCTCCAAGCATTCATATATGGACTTAAGGCAACTTGGATTAGAAGACTCATGTTTAAAGGTGGACAATGGCAACATATTGTTACCCATATTATAAACTTAATAGACCTAATAAACCTGGGGATAGGTTTTGCAGAATTATTAATAATAAAAATGACTAACATATTTTGGAAGGATGTGTTAAAAGCTTACATTAATATTTTAGAACTAAATAAGGGCATTTTATGTGCTAACAATTGTTCAATAACTCCACTATTTTATAATCCTAATATTTTAATCGGAGGTAATGTAATATTTTACAAATCTTGGTATTCAAAAGGTATTCATCAACTTAATGATTTAATAGATGAGAATGGAAACTTTTATTCTGTTGAGGAATTTAATAACTTGTATAATGTAAATGCACATTTTCTACTATACAATGGAGTTATTGCAGCAATTAAAGCTTATATTAGAAAAAATATCTCCACAGAACAAATGGAAAAAATACAAAGTCCTATTCTTCCTTTTAATATCATTCCATTTATTAATAATAAACATGGATCAAGGGACCTTTATAATATTATTAACCAAAACCCCAGCAAACCAACTTCAAAATCCAAATGGGATGAAATTTATAACATAGAGGAAGAAACATGGAATGATATATACATATCCCCCTTTAAATCCTCAACAAATACAACATTACAATGGTTTCAAGTACGGTTAAACAATAGAATTCTTCCAACCAGAAAAAAAATTCTTCATAAAATAAACATCATTGATAGTCCAATGTGCAAGTATTGTCAAGAAGAGGAAACATTAACACATATGCTTTGGTATTGTCCCGAAACCCAATCGATTCTTAATAAGTTAAAAACTTGGCTGTTCAGCAATAACATATATTTACATTTCACAGAAGAATCATTTATATTTAATATTAGTAACACGTTAACACCAGCCGATTTGTACATACTACTTGAAATGAAGTATTATATTTTCTCATCCAAACATTTACAAAGTAAACTGTCTATAGAGGCCTTTAAAAACAGAATAAGAAAATCGTTTAGTATTTTGGAATGTATAGCAACAACAAACAATGTACTCGAACCATTTGTTAAAAAATGGAGCAAATATAAGAACCTTTTTAGTTAGTTTTGATCTGTAAATATCAGAGACTTCACCCTTCCATCTTGTGTTTTCTGTAATATTCTGGCCAAGGAACTGACATAACAGTCTGATATTCTATATTATATAACGATGAGTGAAATGTGATCATGTGTGGGGAACATAAACAACACAGTTTCTTTTTCCTTATTTATTATAGTTATTTGTTTTATCTTTTCCCCTAAAAAACAGTACTCTTCTAAATAGTGACTTTATTACACAAATAGAGATACAACAACACAAACAAGCTAAATCTTTAAAAGACAACCATTTATACAGAATTCTCATATTGAATACAAATAATAGATAATTTTATTATGTAGATCACTTGTGTATTGTATAATATTTTAGATGTGTTTGTTTGTAAGGCGTGCGGTGGGATGGTCCTCCCCGACCCACAACATGCCAAATTACGGGGAGAATAAATGGGTCACCATTGGTGATTGAAAAAAAAAAAAAATTTAGTCAATATATTTATATTAATAAAAGCTTGGACAAGTTCAAAACCAGTTGCATCAGACTAGACACATCAGAGTTATAGCCCTTGATTTATTTAAAAATTGTTTTCCAGTAGGCCTTAGACTATTCAAGCCAGTAGAGTGATACAGGCCCTCTTGTGCATCTTGTTCCCGGAAGACTACTTAATAGTCTAACTTTGAAACAGTTTAATGACAATTGATTACAATCTATTTGGAATTTTCTCTAAGATTTTTGTAGTTCGCCCAAGATCGCCAAGTTGGCTAAAACTATGTCAAATTTATGGAAATTTTAAATTGTTCAGCAATCGTGCATATATTCATACAGTCTCTCCTTTCACACCTTGCATTCTCAGTACTTTTAGTACTTTGATTCTTATTTGACATTGATAATGGAATGCAAATAATAGTTGGGTGTTCTGTCTTGAGACATAAATTTACACAACAGTACATTCTATATCAAAATATCTGAAACAAGAAATATCACTGTAATTGATAAATGCCCCCGAAGTGTCCTTTGACCTCTAAGTATGACATTGACCTTGGATCCATGGACCTGGATTTTGTGCACGTCACGTCGTTTGGTTGTGGTGAGCACTTGTGCCAAGTTATTTGAAAATCCGACCAGGCATGTAAAAGTTATTGACCGGACACGATTTGACCTTTGACCTCTAAGTGTGACCTTGACCCCACAGACCGGGATTTTGTGCGCGACACATCGTCTGGTTGAGGTGAGCATCGTGCCAAGTTATTTGAAAATCCGTCCATGAATGCCAGAGTTATTGACCGGACACAATTTGACTTTCGACCTCCAAGTGTGACCTTGACCTTGAAGACCTGGGGTTTGCGCGCGACACATCGGCTTGTTATGGTGATCCCTTGTGCCAAGTTATTTAAAAATCTCTGCAGGGGTAGTGACGTCCGGACACGAAATTGCGTATCTGTTTTTGACCTATGAACTGCAAGTGACCTTGACCTTTGAGGCACGGACCTGGGTTTTGCGCGCGACACATGATCTTGTTATGGTGATCACTTGTGCCAAGTTATTTAAAAATCCCTGCAGGGGTTGTGACGTTACGGTCCGGACACGAAATTGCGTACCTGTTTTGACCTATGAACTTCAACTGTGACCTTGACCTTTGAGGTACGGACTTGGGTTTTGAGCGCGACACATCGTATTGTTATGGTGATCACTTGTGCCAAGTTAATCAAAAAGCCATGCAGGTGTTTTGAAGGTACAGTCCGGACACGAACTGCGGAATGACGGACAGACAAATTTGACCTATGAACTTCAACTGTGACCTTGACATTTGAGGTACGGACCTGGGTTTTGCGCGCGACACATCGTCTTGTTATGGTGATCACTTGTGCCAGTTAATCAAAAATCCATGCAGGTGTTTTGAAGGTACAGTCCGGAAACGAACTGCGGAATGACGGACAGACAGACAGATAGAATCCGGACGGTGCGATTACTATATGCCCCCGAAAATTGTTCGGGGGCATAACTACTTGAGACTGTATAATCATTGTGTATATACAGAACCAAACAGCTAATGCACCAGTAGACAATACCTTTAATGTATAACTTATTATATGCCGACTGGTACCGTTAGAGACAGGTGATTTGAATGATTTTTTTAAATGTTTTGTCGTTATTGACAAGATATTTGTCTCGTTCGGAATGAATTTTTCTTTATTTATTGATTGTTATTATTGATATATTAAAGGTATTGTCTACTGGTGCGTTACCTGTTAGGTTCAGTATACTTTAGGACAGCATAAGTATGTGACTATGAGTTCATGATATTGTCGATAAAGAACCGGAGGTAATTAAAATTAATAAGATCGACGAAGCCAGTACAGTGGTATCCATGACTGCATTCGCTGATTTAGGTTCCAATAATGAGTCTACCTGATTATAAAATTAAAGCAGAGTTCCAATTGTGTTGAAAGCCTCTCATCTCTGTTTCCAAGGACAACGAAGATTGAATGATAATAAGTAGAAATGTGCATGCAATTAGCGAGGCGATGTTCAGCTGCATAAAACAGAGATCGTTTAGAGATAAATACAAAACGGATGTATGAGCGTATTTAACGGGAAAGAAGGGTTTCGGGACCTTTAGGATATGACGAAACGGTAAATATATGTACGTTTTAAGATCCTCCTTCTCCCCTCCAACCTTTTAACCACCTCTCAACCCCAGCTCCATTCGACAAAATCCTGAATCCAAGTATTGGTCAGTAATGGTCACATAGATATCGGAGCTGAAACACGCCCATTGATTCTTGCATTGAAATTGTATAGGAATTAAAATTAAAATACCATATTGTCATTCTTATCTTGGCCCAAATTAAAAAGAATCTCATCCCATGGCAAATGACACGTATTGCTGCCAAAATATCCACAGAATAGTGGATGTTCATGTATCTTCTAAGAAATAACTTGTCTCAAGAACGAATGCTCCTTTTAAAAACATAAACACCGAGATGCCAAAATATTATATGCATACACTCTCATTTCCATATAAGCAAACACAATTCAAATCTTACAAGTTTAACAAGACAATGCTTGAAACAATGTAACAAATAGATCAACAATGTGATATAAACCAAAAATGGCATTTAAATTAGTGAAAATGGCTTTTTTTTACAAAAAGAAATGAGAATTATTTCCTAGCCGCCATTATGCAGCTACCCCAGGCAGACAATTCCTGTGATGCAATGGGTGTACTACACCTCGAACTGATTCCGGAAATGAATACAAAACACAATTTATCATATATCGTGGCTTCTTTGAGTGTGATAAAGCCATGACGTAGTTACCATAATACACTAGTGTATGACAGATACACAAATTAGGGCCACAGTACAGTACTTAGTCTCCATTGTTTGCGTGATATATCATGTATATCATACGATACGTTCAGACGCCTTAAACAATTTACTTTTTGAAATCTTACTTTATAAAATGCATGTTAGTCTAGAAACGTTAAATTTCGTTTAGTGTGAAATTATTTAAGAAATAATTAATGAGAACCTGTGTTTTATCGGTGAATAAAATACAGTTAGGAGTTTGGATGCGTAGTAATTAAATCACGAGTGCGTTAGCACGAATGATTTAATTACTCGCATCCGAACGACTGTCTCTCTTTTTTGTGTATATGAAAGACTGCAGAGGTCGTGTTAGAATAGTAGTTTGAGAACTTTACAGCCATGTTACGTAGCCGACAACAAAACGACGTCATGATTTCTCTTACAACGGCAGGCATCGTACCCAAGACTTTTCGATCATGAGTCCAAAGCTTTACCACTGGACCACAGCGCTCCACAAAATAATTATAAAGGAAATTAAAACTCTGTTCAGTTAGTATGTGCTAATTGAATACGAGCAATATTGCGCAAATTATACAATTGTTCTAAAATACCAAACATGATATAGCATACTATATACATCCTGCAAAATCAGATATAGCATACTATAATTAACACCGATTCCTCGACATAATTTACAATGATTACAGGGCGTTAAACAATGTAATACTTCAAATATTAATTGCGTGTTTTGTAGAATCTTAAACCTAAAGTTAAATCGAATCATTTCCTGATTGGAGCGTATAAATTACATTTGTTTGAAGTCTTTAAAATCATTAAACTCTTGCCATAGAGACATTGATTTATCTACCAAATGACTTTGAGCAACGTGCATGTTGATTTAAGGACTACATGCACGTGTTTTGTCTTCTGTACTTCCAGAATCAACAGTAAGTGAGCTTCAATCTACAAAGTACATATACATATATGTCGTGCTAAGTACATATACATATATGTTGTGCTAAGTACTTATACATATATGTCGTGCTAAGTACATATATATATATGTCGTGCTAATTACATAAAGATATATGTCGTGCTAAGTACATATATATATATATATATGTCGTGCTAAGTACATATACATATATGTCGTGGTAAGTACATATACATATATGTCGTGCTAACGAAAACAAACAGTGTGTATCATAAGCTAATGTTGCTAAGATAAGCGACATCATAAACAGGATACATATTAGGGAACAACTATTAAATGTGTTTCTCCGGAGAGTACATGTTTACTTTAGATCAATGTATTATCAAAATTGCTATGGAGTACACGTCAGAAAATACATGTAAATGTATGTATATGCTGCACTCTGAATACTCGCTTACATCAATAACATGTATGTTTGTAAAAGAAAATGGTGGCCGTGTTTTTAATTTGGACTTAGGTTGATACAATGTAAAAGTTATAGTTCGTGTGACTTCTTTGTATTAATTTAATAGTCGTGTGATATGTAATGGGATTTATATAAAACGGATTTTTCTTTTTAATGGACTGTACTTAGGTTAGTACATTTACCTCCTTTCTGAGCAATTGTTTCAGTTGTAGTACATGATTGTATTGTGATGTACTAGCCAAAGTAATCAAACCTATCAATGCCTGTGTGTTGAATATTGTTTTAGTAGTAGTAGTAGAAGAGTTTGTTTACCCTCTGCACGACACATTTTAGCGATCTTTTCCATAGAAGATTTTCGGTTGCTGTCGGGTCCAAAGTAGTCTAACATCTCTTATCTAGAGTAGCTTCTAGTAAAGCTGCAGCAGTAGGGTTGATGTGAAGATACCCATCGCTGAAAATAGAAGATTACCTTGTAGAAAAGTAGATTTTGTCAAATCGAATTGTGATTAGATCAATCCGATGGCCGGCTCCAGAAAGTTTCATCGAATCAGTGAAGAGCATGTAGAATTGTTAAGGGGGTCAATCCTGTTGATTGAGATCCCCTCTGTATTCGCTGGTGAACTCTAACAAAGTGGGCGATTTGTACGTTCCAATATAAACCACTGATCGTTATTTCTGAGTTTTGTGTTGACAGGGCGGGCAATAATTCCTGCAGCTTCGTCCATTCTGTGAAGGATCCAAATCCAAATTCGCAATCCGTCCGTAGCGTGGGGAGGAGATTTCAGATAGCGGTGTGTGTTATCGGGTCACCTTGCTCCAGACGACCGCAACACGTCCTGCCTGTTTGATGGCATTAACTGGATTGTTTTTTACAATAGGTATTTATATACCGCGTTCAAGTCAGCTCTTGGTTTCAAATTCAGCAGAGAGAAAAACGAATTAGCTACTCCCATATCGTACCAATAAAGTCAGGTATTGACCGTAAAAATGAAACCACAACAAGAAGAAAACAGGTCCTATAGAAATCACAACACCCGAACGCAGTGACACCGTAGGTCCCCACTGCACCACAAACAAGGAGCTAATTAAAAGTGCAATGAAAAGGACAACACACAACATAACGAGTGGTGAATACAAGTCGACACCCGATACTGCAAAAGCAAAGATAATTTACCTACGTGTTTTACCACTGGTGTGCTTTACATGACTAAATAGGGATTGTGCACCTTTAAAGTCTTGATGTATTTATCAAACATTACAATTAGCACATTGATTTATTAATAAAGTCTCTGTTTTTCAATTTAAAACTAATTGCATGTATAAATGAAATGAGTACAATTTGCCACTTTTTGCCACTGAACTTTCCAAGGCGGTAGCCCTATTGTCAAGCATTTTATGTTTCTGGTGGCATATACCTTGTAATTGTCGTTGTTTCTATGTGTGTTTTTGGTCGACTATAATCCTTATATGAATCTTCTGTTCGACGTTTATATTTACTTTTTAATTTTTACACGTTTATCTACGACATTTTCCATTATTATACCTCACGTTTACACTCCTGTATAAATTGCCCATACCCTTAGCTTGAAGCAATTTTTACTGTTCACCGGTAAACAATTTTTACTATCACACGATTGTGACGTAACGGAAAGTATAAAAATAGGTGGTTTTTTTTCCAATTACGACACGCTTTGCGCAATTGGAAATCGGTGAACGCTGATTAAAATACAGTTGAAGTTATGTCAGTCGTTAGACAATGATACACTATGTTGTTTGTATTGTTAAAATATTGATATGTCTAAAAAAAGAGTAACAAATATTAATCTTGTTTTTTTTTTTTGTTACTTTAAATCAAAACTGGTATTAACATATACATTTTGGAAAAAAAACGTCATTTTTTATTGGATTTTTTCCCCGTCATAAATTTTAATCAAAACATTTTTTGTTCGGTATAATAAAATATTGTCACTCTCACCGGGATGCAATATTTATATAATATGTTCTTGGTGCCATATAACCAGCTGGTAGTCAGATGCAACAACTATTCTATGATCTATTCAAATAATTAGTAACCATGAATTTAAAATATGCCAGTCATGCAGAGAAACTAACCAGTTGATCTGCTGCACGTGGAACAACGCAATGCAATGCTAATGTTTCGAGTGTATCCAATAAATAATCAAAGTTAACGAACATTTGTTTAGGAAAGGTGATGTTGTTAGAAGATATATGCATTAGCGCGTTAGTTCAATCGATGTCGAATACTGATGTGACCGATTATCATGTGTCACTTTAACCGTGCCGGTTATAGCACGCTCATACTTATGATACATAGCTACCAATCGAAATATTTAAAGGCGCAAAAGCAGTCCTAAATTTAGCTAAGTGCATTAGTCATTTAGTTTCGCCTAATATGTTGACATTGACAACGAAAACATGAACAGTCCTCAGTCCGTTCTAAGTTCTACATTTATATATATCGTTAGGGTTAGGGTAAGGTACCGAACAAAATAAAATCAGCACATACAATGTATGTCAATTACATAGACAAGATACGAAGCGACGAACTTCTAAAACAAAAACAAAAGAAAGAAAAAGCTCAATGTGTAAACATGTTCTACGTTAAAAAGGAAATATATTAAGTTTAATATGAATATCCTTTGCAACAACTATGAAGTCCTGCAGTATGAGATACATGTAACACAAATACCGATCAGGTGAGACCTTTTTATTAAATACCTATTTCTCTCGATGTAGAAATATAAATGATTAAGGATAAATCACTAATTTCTTCTTCAGAAAGCATCAACTGTCAACTGTCATCACCACACGACAGCAAATATTTTCATTAAAGTGCTTTGTAAACGAAAGTATATAGGCGTGTAAAGCAGGTATGTGATATTGATGCATTAGGAACATTTTACCGGTTTTCAGACTTTATCGTTGAGTTAACATTGGGCTTTACGGATTAATAAAAAAAATTGTACGCGCGTGCGTCCAATACGGAAATATATTGTACGGTCACATGGTACAAATGCAGACCGCACGAGAGAAATAGGTATATAATAAAAACCAGTTTTGCACAGTACACCGTCAAATAACCGTTTTATTATATACCTAAATTTACAGGGGAAAATAAAACAATTAAATACAAATACAATGTTTTCAATCTCTTCTTGTTCCAACATTTTGATGTTGTTTTAACACTTGTTGTTGTTTTAATTAATACGCAACTTCTCGGATTCACGGAACTCATTCGGAAATTTCTGTCGATATTCCGGTTTTTATCGTTGAAATTTCTACTGATATTTTTTTAAAAATCCACCATCTTGTTTTGGAGCGTCCAATACGAAAAAAAAAATCGGGACGGTACAACGTCCAATAGCAACATTAAGTATTGTACTATCACGTGGTACAAATACGAACCGCTGATTGGACTGTAAATGTAGGTATATAATAAATAATACATGTTAACGAACACTGGTTTAGTAACGGTGAGGTTGTTAAACGATATAAGCATTAGCGCGTTAGTTCAATCGATTTGAATAATGATTTGACATCCACAATGGAAACATAACCATTGGCATTGTCCAATTTCCTTTCTTAATGCATTTATAAATAGAGATAGCATGTTCTGATATTAAAATAGATGGAGTTTCGAAATAGGTATGTATGTTTTCAGGACTTCGTCTTTTCAGTATTATTGGCATTCACACTGGCGTGTGTTTAGTGCTGTGTGGCTGTAAAGAGTGGGACCGACTACATGGACTACATATCAGAGGTGTTATAATTACTTACACGTCCTTTTGGGTCATCATGCCCAATTTGTGTGGCTTTAAAGTATAATGCCGCTGATAACGTTTTCTGCGGTACTAGAGTTGGGGGCGGGGGTGGTGTTGCACCTCACCCTACCTTACCTCTCATGAACAGACTAAATAAAACCGAATCTGATACTTTAATCTCTTGTTCGTGTTTGTTGTTTCAGTATGTATTATTACTGACATAGCGCTTGGTATTGCAAATATAGGTTAAACAAAATATAGTCCTGCAATAGCAATATCAAAAGTCGAACAGAAAATGTAGGATTCAAGGTCCACAGTCAAGCAAAAACGTGCCTAGAAACAAACAATAATTACACAGATAAATAAACGGCCAGCTATGACATCAGAAACATAACAGGGTTACTAATAGGGCTACCGCCTTTAGAACGGTCGGTGGCAAAGCCGCTGGGACTTTTAATCAAGTTCTAGGGTGCACTTAACCTCACGCTTGCCCTAGTGTCATCCCAATAAAATAGAACAGTGTAAATAAAGATATCCTCTCCAGGTTATATTCTCTAACGAACAAGGCGTCTTTAATAGGCAAAATCAGTATAACACATAAAAGAAGGAGTTCCCTCATCAGTATTGATTCACTTTCACACTAGCGTTCGTTTAGTGCAGCCACGGCTGTAAAATGTCTCCACTTGCCTTCGAATCAGTAGTGATATTTTAAATGGTCCTTTTGGGATCAACGAGCTCAATTTAGGCGGCTTTAAAGTAGAATACCGCTTAAGCCAGTGCTAATGGCGTGAGAGCTGTTGATTCTTAAATTACCTCTCATGAACATACTCAATTTAAGGACTCTTCTGCGACAATGACTATCACAACCCGACTTCTATGGTGATGTGATTTATAAACTTCGTAAGATTCTTGGTCATGATCACTTTCATAATATCTTTGTTAAACTTGTTAAAAAATTTATCAAAAGAGGTTATGACACTATCATTTTGCAACGTACTATATGCTTGGTGGTGGACCCTTTTACAGTTCGCCACTATGCTTTCCTCTTTAGTTGTACGATGACCGGACAGGCTGTGGACCCTATGATGACGCATACCAAAAGCCCATTGGGACGGTGGCGTTTGATGTTTGTCTAGTATGATCTTTCTTGTCGTGTCCTTCATGGTTTATTCTCTTGTTGCTCTGGCTTCTTCCAAGTCATTGTGGCTTTCTAGGCTATTGTTTTTGTATTATATTTACACGAGCACATTTGTGTTTTACTTATATTGCCTATTGATGCTGCCTTGTTGGTTAGAGATTAGATCATGGCGGGGATTTCTTTATTTACACTGTCCTGTTTTAATGGTATGACAGTAGGGTAAGTGTGAAGTTTGGTGCACCATAGAACCGGTTTAAACCCCCGGTGGCCTACTTTGCCACTGACCGTTCCAAGGCGGTAGCCCTATTGTCAACCCTTTTGTGTTTGTGAGGTCGTTTGCATTTAATATTACTTTTGCCTTCTTGTTTGTCTGTTTGCGTGTTGTTTCTGTGTTTTGTGTTTGACTGTCCTCCTTGAATGCTACTTTCCCTGTCCGATCTTTTTATATTTCCTTAGTCTACTACCCTGTTTTTCACTGTTAGCGGTCAAACATATCTTGTTGGAATATGTAGACTTTGATCCTATGCGGCAAAGGTACTACGCAGTTAATACTATGAAAGAGTTATTTGATACTATAGATTTTATTCTTGTTTAAGACTTCTTAAAATAAATCAGACTGTATAATTCATTGTAAAATATTTTTTATAGTTGCATTTACTTGTTTACCCGCTCTTTGACGGGCATTTTTTGCCCTATATATAGAAAGTTACTACTTTTACCATATTATCTATTATATGTTAATAGTTTTAAAAATATATTTGACATTAGTTTTTAATAACTTACTAATTCATTTTTCCATCCTTCATCAGTTTTTGCGCACAATATGACCAATGTGTGTGTGCCGTAAAACACCATTCATTTATTCATTCCAAAGGATCTCCCTTAGCAGCATTTTAGGATGAAACTACGATAAGTGGGAAGTTTGATACCACCTAGAACATGGCAACGCACTGCATGCTTGGTGGTGGACCCATTTACAGTTCGTCACTATGCTTTCCTCTTTAATTTTGCAATAACCGGACAGGCTGTGGACCTTATGATGACATCTACCTAAAGCTCAAGAGGACCTCAATGGTTTATTCTCTTGTTGCTCTGGCTTCTGCAACGTCATTGAGTACCTTTTTTGTGGCTTTCTAGGTTATAGTTTTGTTTGTTTTTATATATACACGGGCATCTTTGTGTTTTACTTATATTGCCTATTAATGCTGCCTTGTTTGTTAGAGTGTAGTTCATAGCGGGGATTTCTTTATTTACACTGTCCCATTTTACTGGGATGACAGTAGGATAAGTGTGAGGTTTGATGCACCCTAGAACCTGGTTTAAACTCACATCGGCCTTTTTATGCCACTGAAATTTTACCTCGTTAAGGTGATAGGGGCTTCATTGTTCATCCGATCTTTACTAAACTTGATCAGATTGTTAATGTCAATGAAAGCTCGGAAAAGTTTAAAACCAGCAAGATCGGACCATTAAGAACGGAGTTATGGCCCTTGATTTAGTTAAAAATGCTATAGTTTGCCTCGTTAAGACGATAGGGGCTTCATTGTTCATCCGATCTTTATCAACTTTATCAGATTGTTAATGTCAATGAAAGCTCGGACAATTTCGAAAACCAGCCAGATCGGACCAGTAACAGCGGAGTTATGGCCCTTGATTTAGTCAAAAATGCTATATGTTGCCTCGTTAAGACGATAGGACCTTCATTTTTCATCCGATCCTTACCAATCTTTATAAGATTGTTAATGTCAATGACAGGTCGGAAAAGTTCGAAAAACAGCTTGATCGGACCAGTAACAGCGGAGTTATGGCCCTTGATTTCGTTAAAAATGCTTTTTTTATATTATAAATTGTATTTATATATATATCTTTTGTTGTTTAATTTTTAGCTCTATTGGTCAAGTTCGAAAACCAGCCAGATCGGACCAGTAACAGAGGAGTTATGGCTCTTGATTTAGTTAAAAATGCTATATTTTGCCTCGTTAATACAGTAGGGCCTTCGTTTTTCATCTGATCTTTACCAAACTTTACCAGATTCTTTAGTTATGGCCCTTGATTTAGTTAAAAATGCTGTATTTTGACCAAAACTTTCAAAAAAACGTAAATTGCAGTCACTCGCTTCATTGATGTTATAAGAGCCATGTTAGCCAGTAGAGCGTATATATAGTTGTTCTTTGTTTCTGTGTGTGTTTGTGGTTGACTGTCGTCCTTGAATGCTACTTTTCCTGTTCGATTTAGTTATCAATATTTAATTGCACAGCGGTATTGTTGCCGCTGACCGTTCCATTGCGGTAGCCCTTTTGTGTCTTTGATGTCAACTACATTGCCTCTTATATATCCTCAATTTGCTATTTGTATCAATAGTGTGGTTCTTGAGTTCTACATTTACTCCGACTTTATATCTACTTTATGATAGACAAAGCAAGTTAAAAAATTATACTCTCATGAAAATAAGAATGGTTGTCAGTTATTCTGAATAAACTGCATGACAAAAGTGGCAAGGATCCTGTATTTAAAACAGAAACTGAGATAAGTTCACTGTCCGTTTTATTTTAAAATATCGCAACAAAAGTAGTTTGAGTTAAATGTATACCAGTTTAAGAACTGTTGTATATATAGTCCTTTAAACTTAATGTGTACGTTGTTTGGAGCTGTTGGGTTCCAAAATGAAATCAGTTTGTTTAATTAAGCATTTGACTGTCACATAAAATAATCAAAGTACTGAAAAGTCCTAAATAGACAATATTAACAGTATCTATAAATATATAAAAATGATCTTCAACGTGCGTTACCATTTCATTATTACGACCCTTCATCAGTAGAAAAAATGGGTCAATAGAGTCTTGTAAGTTTCTATGTGTTTCTAAATATGGCTAAGAAGGAGGTAAATAAAATGCACAAACTCAATAAATACTGAAAAAAGGTCACTTGGAAGAAACAAACAGAAACATTAGAGATAGGTAGCAGACTCAGTTGTATTGAGGCTGTTCATGACGGGTAATGTAAGATGCAACACCTCTCACGCCCCCCAGCACCGGTTTCAGCAATATTCTATTTTAAAGCCACACATATTTGGGTTAATGATCCCAAAGGACCAGTACGTAATAACACTATTGAACACGTGGTACTGACTGAGGTTGTGTAATTAATGTAGGTTCATTATAACAAAATGTGAGATTCTGCAAAAAAACAACAATCATATTAAATCCATACACGTAACACAATAATATTAAAGCCTGTTAACAAACGATTAAGGATACAGTATATAATCAGTGAAAGAAAAACAAATAATTATTAACAACTAGGTTAAAGAAGTTAAGTGCATGTATAAAGGCGAGAAGATACAATGTTAGCTCATTCAACGTCAAACGAGAAGACGAAGTCATCAGTTTCCTGCGGTATCGCATGAGTTTAGTTAACACGTTCATAAAAATCTCGAGGTCAGTAGTTTGAAAATATATTAATTAATTGCAACAGGCAATGTTACTAGTATTTGATTTACGCTCCAGGAATATATATTTTTACATATTTGCTTTATTGTTTCCATTGTAGTAATAAACAAACATTGATAATAGAAAAACGTTCTTGACCTCCCTTCTTTTCGTTTCGTTTGGAGAGTAAGGCTGGTCAAAAGGAAATACAAATGGAATGTTAATACAATAGACATAACTGTGAAACACGTTGAACGAAAGTGAGAAACAGCATCTGACCTTCCTTTATTTCAATATCTGCATAAGGCATGTCAAACGGGAAGGTATAAGTATACAGTATAAACACAAAATATTCTAAGTTGGTATAACTAAAACATTACTTCAATCGGGCTACTATTATCATAAATTTCGAAAAACCTTTTCAAAGTTTTATTATCGTAACCCTAATCTACTTTAAAAATATAAATGTAATTTTAAAAAATCCTCTGCGACAAGGACTACCACAACCTGACTTCTATGGAGATATGATTTAATACTTCGTAATATCCTTGGTCATAATCGCTTTCCTGCAATCTTTATAGAACTTGTTAAAGAGTTTATCAAAAGAGGTCATGACCCTATCGTTTTGCAACGCACTGCATGTTTAGTGGTTGACCCATTTACATTTCACCACTATGCTTTCCTCTTTGATTGTGCGATGACCGGACAAATTACGGACACTCTGATGACGTCTACCTAAATCCTCATAGGACGGTAGCGTTTGATGTTTGTCTTAAAAATTGTCTTGTCGTACCGTTAACGGTTTGTTCTCTTGTTGTTCTGGATTCTGCCAAGTCATTGAGTACTTGCTTTGTGGCTTTCTAGGATTTTGTTTTGTTATATTATATATATTTATGATCAGTTATGTGTTTTACTTATATTGCCTATTAATGCTGCCTTATTTGTTAGAGATTATAACATGGCGGGAATTTTTATAGGGATACCAGTAGCGTAAGAGTGAGGTTTGGTGCACCCTGAAACCTGGTTTAAACACCAAGCGCCCTGATTTGCCATTGACCGTTCCAAGGCGGTTGCCTAATTGTCAACAATTTTATGTTTGGGCTGCCATACCTTTTATTCATCATTGTAGTTGTTGATTGTTTATGTGCATGTTTGTGGATCACTGTGGTCCCTGAATGCCACATTTTCTGTCGACTTTTATATCCAGTTTTACTTAATATAAACAGCAGATAAACGTTAAGGTCTCACTACACAGTTAGCTCCCTTGAAACCCACGGTAGGGTAATTCTTACGCCTAAAAAGTAGTAGTGCGTGTTGAAGAAGAATAGGAATTCTGATCCAAACTCTGGAGTTAAAGCCCAAAATAGTGCATTGAGGACACCACTCTAATTTAAAAAAAAAAAACCTGGTCAACGTACCAGATTTTGTACAGTTTTGTGTGAGCAAATGACTTGGCTACATAAAAAAGTAACGTTTAGCTTGGAAACTGCCTGTTTGGAATGGCCCTGTAAACCTTATTCATATAAGTCAACATAGTAAAAATGCACTGTGTAGTGAGACCTTAACGTTTTGATCTCATCTTTTTTTACCCTGATCGTACATAATAAGTGCAGGGACTAAGGCATAGTGATCACACCACTATTCCTCAGGTTCGAACATGTTCTTCAAGTCAGAGCAACAATCTGTAACATAATCCCTTTAGTCTCTAAAATAAGTATCCCAACCAAGTCAAATGACATAATACCTGATTGTCCATCAACATATATGTTATCCTTAATTCTCATGACCAAATGAGTACCTCTCTTCCATAACCATCTATATGTTTAAAATGCCGCTGCTGCTTAATTTATTCCTACGGATGTCCCTTATTAGGTATTGAATAGTTATTATGAAGACAGTGCGGATATCGATTTTGCGGCCTACCATAGCTGCGGTGAAGCAAAGCTTTCAATCGAAAGGTATGTCACAATCACCAGTTTGAAGCTTCGTTTTAAAGGGACACTTGGCAATTTTGATTTTTTAAAAACTCGAGGCGTCCCTTTAGTTTTTTCATTTCTGCGTTTGTTCAATCATTAATATTAATTATAAAAATTGTATAAAACAAATTGTTTTTGTCCATAATATATATTCAAGCCTATGGTAGAATAACGAAGAAAAGTTGGAAACTCAAAATTGTATTTAAATATATAAAAGCAGATTTAAAGTCAAAACGATAATGATTTAATCGAGAAGCTAATTTGAACGCTTAATAAAGAATTCAAGATTGCCATTTGTCCCCTTAAAATGCATGCCATAAGCCGTTGTCATACTGCTAAGAAAACTCTCGGGATTTCATGAGCCATGTCTACGTCTCGCGACGTGAACATTTGACGATTTCCCCACGGGGCCTCATACCTTCATAACACAAAAACAATGGGGGAGATTAAGCTGTCGCTTCGTTGTGGAAACCGTCTATTTCTTTCGTACCGCTTTTCTGCGCTTTCCGATGTGAGTAAACGTTTGACTTAATAGTGAGTAGTGTTGTTTGCCATTTTAAAGATAACAAAACACCAACATTGCCATAAACACCATTTTGTTATTTAAAAATCCGCCAAATTTGACGACGCTTAGAGCGTTGACGTCATGAACCTAAATATTAGCGACGTCGTGTGTTAGTAATGAAGCAGAGGCATGTTACCGAGAAATTGACTATAAAAAACGGGTTAAAATGGTTTACTTTTTTAATATAAGCATGATAAGTAGTAATAACTTTGAAGTATGAATTCGTTATTTGGTTTCTTGACAGGTGACATGAGCTCACATTCCCTGCCTGCAAGTATATTCACCCTCGTCTAACGGTTCGGTTGAATATAATCTTCAGGCAGGGAATGTGAGCCCATGTCCCCTGTCAAGAATCCAAATAACTATTAGCATTTACCAAGAACTCCAAAGAACTCGTCTCATATGTCGCGTGTGATAAGAAACTTTCATTCTTAGCAGGAGCAACAACATTTAGTCCAAAGTGTGCTGATATTGTATACATATAAATCAAGCAGTCAACTCCCTTAGTGTCTTTCCTTTGATAACATCAACCAAAACCATAGCAACAGAAGTTCGTGACGTTTACAATTACATTTCTAGTTGCATAGTAACACGAAAATAAATATAATTAATCAGCGAGTTTATCGTGTTATTTGTAGTTGTAAGATTGGTAACACGATATATAAAAGCCACATTCTGATTATTTTTAGTCTTAACGGAGATTATACAGTAATTAGGTAGATATTAAAGCCACGATATAAGTCGTGTTTAGTGTTAACGGAGAAGATACAAAATGTGTGTCTATTATCAGTGTATAATGTTATCGACAGATGTTAACTGAGACAATTAATTAGAAACTTACCGTCCGGTCAAATAAAAATGATACGACTTGCGTATCCTTTGCTTACATACACAATACCTGTGCTATACATATTCTATTTTATTTTGCCCTGCATTATCTCTGTTTTATGCTAAGCGCAACGCCTATGGGATAAATAGAAATTGAGTTTACAAATGATGTATCGAAACGTTTTATTTGGAATAGTGCGAGTTCACTTCTATAAAATGGATTCTGTGATTTTTTAATTATAAGGCTTCAGAATACATCAACTGTTTTAGTTTTAAGTTTTAATACAATATTATCAAGATACATATATTCTATCAAACAGTATTTTATTCATGATATGTTCATAGACTTAACCAACAAAGATTTCCAGTGAAACAGTTTAGTTATGTAGAGAGTAGATGAAGAAAATAGTTTATAGAAGAAAAGAAGAGAAGTAAGACAGACACATAATACAGATAGAAGAAGTGAAAATGTACGATGAAAGAAGTAGAGTTTCGGTTTGTCTAATTTGGTGTCTAATAATTATACTTGATCGATCAGTTAATAAATATTCGCCATTTAGTCTCATGGGTCTCTAATTTATCGTTCGCAAGTGCTATACATTTTTCAATTTCGATTCGTCTGTATAGATAAGTCTTGAAACAAATAAATTTAGGAATGGTGTTTGTGCATTTATTTCTAAAAATAAAATACTTTCCACTAATAATTAAGTGTTATTGATAGAAAAATCTGTTATGCCAAAAGATATAGTGTCAAAGTTCAAATCTATGGATAATTTTATACCGGAAATGTATGTTTTTAACTCCGACCAAAACGTTTGAGCAATATTACAATCCCAGAACAAATGATTTACAGATTCAATATGCATACTGCAAAAGTCGCAGAGATTGGACTGAACAATATTGCAATTGAATAAAAATGTATTTGTCGGTACTATGCGCATTAAATATTTATATTGAAATTCTCGGAGTTTCGTATATATAGTTGCTTTCATTGGCAGCATTTTTTTTCAGGTTAATGTAGTATTTGTAAAAGCTTCCCATTATTTTCTGATTTAATTTCTATTTTTCTGTCAGTATTCATTTGATATTCATATAAAAATGTATTGGCCCGTTTAGCCTTTAACAATTTGTTAAGGAGTGTCTCATATCTTTTTATATTTATATTTTCTAACTTTAATTTTGATTACCAATCTTTTGGTATACTTGGTTTAAACGTATTTTATTTTTTCAATGGTTTACAACATTGCATATATACATTGTGCAATTACATTAAAGGATTAGAATGAAAGCAAACTGCTTATAGAATTCTTCTCCTAGGAAAGATTGTTTGTAATAAATAACAATGACGGTTATATTTATTATTAGAGCTGTGAACTTCATCCAAAACATTACAAGTGTAGCAAAAAATAATAAAGATAACATATAAACGTTCATCAAAAAGAAAATGCTAATTATAAGGCAAAAAAAAAAAATGAAGCTAAGGTTATTTAGATTCAAACAATAAAGACATGATACATTATACTGGAAAATAAATGAGGAATTATATATATTTTAGGGGGAAAAAAATAGTGAAAACATTTGGGATACACAGGACGGTGACAGTGGGGTGGGGCAACGAGCGCATGCAGAACAAATCGCGTATAGCCTTCCCCTGTTCAAATAAATAAGATAGTAGTAGGCAGCTTCCTAGTTCAATTTTTGTTAGAAAATACAATTAAAACCGTTTACTCAACATAATGTACCTGTGCGCAGCTTCGAATATAGCTATGTTTGTTTGGATTGCGAGCGACGGATCTCCGTATAATAGTATATTTAATGAGACGTTACAAAGTGGTATTAATGTATCCAACATTTCCCTACGAATGTTGTCATAAAGAGGGCAGTTCAAAAAGAAGTGATGTGTATTTTCGATGCTTCCACATTGACATGTCGGTGAATCCGTAATATTTTTTGAGTACAGGTCATGATTTAGCGAGCTACATTTAGTGCGAAGACGAGTATGAAGAAGTTGTGCCCGTCTAGAAAATTTGTAATAGTATGATGGGGTATGCACTTGGTTACGGTATAAGTAATGTTTGAAAGAGTCAATGGAAGCGGCATTTCTGGCCTCCGGTGGAAGTTTGTTCCACTCACGAGTAGCAGAAGGAAGGAATGAATCGAAGTAAAGATTTGTTCTTAAATAGTGGTTTGAAAATCATTTGCATTGCGTAAATTGTAGTTAGATGCAGCGTGAACTGGTGTTGGGACTAACAATGATAGGTACTGAGGTGTTAAATCATTAATCATTTTATAGTATAAGATGAGTTTGTGTTTTTTCCTACGCGAGTCCAGAGATTCCCAGCCTACCTCTTGATTTAAATTGTGAAGTGACACTAGTTTAGTTGTACCCGTAGCAATTCTTGCAGCTTCGTTTTGTATTTTATCAAGCTCATTTTTTTCGTAAGCTGTACAATTATCCCATGTGACGTCAGCATATTCTAAAAGTGGCCTTATAAAAGATATGTATATTGTTTCAAGTGCTTTCCTATCTAACTGGTGTTTTAACTTTCTCATTATGTTTATTCTAGGCCATGCTTTTGATTGAATGTATTCAATATGAGAGTGCCAACTACAATCATTAGAAAAAATTAAACCAAGATGCTTATGGGAGGTAACTTCTTGTATGTGTTGGTCTAACATCATAAGTGGCGGATGCACTGGTTTGTTGCGTTTACGCGAAATAAGTAATGCTTCCGTTTTGGTAGGATTAAACGTTACAAGCCATTTGTTAGACCATTCTCTATGTTTTTGTATGTCAGAGTTTAGTGTATTTGCAGATTCTGCAATTACATTGTAATGTTCTATAATAATATAAAGACTAGTATCATCGGCGAATAAGCGTATGTTAGAAGAGATATCAGCAACAATGTCATTAATATAAACAAGAAAAAGAAGGGGTCCTAAGATGGATCCTTGAGGGACGCCCGCATTTATATTGTTCCATTTTGATTTAGTTCCAGGGATGACAACCCTTTGGCGTCTATTCTTGAGATAGTCAGATAGTAGGATTAGGAGATTTCCAGTTATGCCCGCGGCTTTTAATTTTGCAAGTAAACCCTTGTGCCATACACGGTCAAATGCTCTGCTTATATCGAAAAATACAACCCGCACCTCTTTTCCGGCGTCGATTGCTTTACAAAAGGCGTTGTATATGTAAGTAAGTTGATTTACTGCTGAATCTCCAGGAATAAAACCTGACTGGAAAGCGGTCAAGAATTTATAATCACGGAAAAAATTGAATATGTGTTTAAACAAGAGTCTTTCAAACACTTAGTCAATAACACTAAGTAGGGATATAGGACGATAGTTATTGACAAGTGAAGGGTCGCCTTTTTTGAAAACCGCACATACAAAAGCTTCTTTCCATACTTCGGGAATAACTCACTTTGTAATAGATGTATTAAATAAGTTACAGAGAGGAACAGAAATTTCTAAAGCTACTTCGCGGAGAACGTGATTGTTTATCTCGTCTGGGCCGGTCGCTTTACCAATTTTTAGTAATTTTAAGGCTTCATATACTTCTTGTGGGTAAGAGTAAATGGTTGGAGACTTAATCTATCGTTAGCAGTTTGCGGGAAGGAAGTTCGGTGTTTTCATCGTTTAGTTCTGATTGGCTTTGAAAAAAATTATTTAATAGGTTTGCTTTATCCAGGTCATCACAAATTATTGAGCCATTATCATTTAATGGGGGAATGGATGGTTTTTCGGAAGAGGTTATGAACGCTTTTAATGTTTTCCACCAGTCTTTTGACGTAATATTAGACGTGTTAAGCTTGTTAGAGAGGGCGTCGTAATAATGTTGTTTTGCTTCACGTATTTTATTAACTATTTGATTTCGTATTTTCTTAAACTTATCAAAATTGCTTTTAGTTTGAGAGATTTTCCATTTTTATATGCTCTTTTTCTGGCTCTTATTAGACGTTTGATGTCATTATTTATCCACGGTGGTTTGTAGGGTTTAATTTGTACATTTCTATTGGGAATACACTGTTCACTAAAGGAAATTATTTTCTCTGATGTACTTTTTGCATAAATATTTATATCATCATTGGCTAAACTATTCCACTCGAATGTGCGTACTTTTTCACGAATATGATAGTATAGACATATAAAATAAGAAATCGTGTTTAGTAATCTCATATATATCAGTTAGATCTTTAAAAGTGTAAAACTCTTTTTTTCTATAATCATATAATTGTTGTATAAATTGTATTCCTCTATCAAACCAGGACTTTTTGAAAATTGTTTTATTTCCTACTTTTATGTTTGAGTTATTCCAAATGATTTCTGTACCTATTACGTTTGTTTGATTTTGACAATGAATGTGTTGCCATGCACTTACAACGTCTTAAAAAAAAACGTTGTTTGGAATTAACACTTTCATATCTGATTTATTTAGGTTACATTCAAATAACAATTTACTACCATAATTTGAAATTTTATCGGCATAAAAAATCTTCCATTTGCCGTTATTTTCAGAGTCAAATATTCGTTTTATCCAGCCAGCTTTTAGAGATATCAAAAAATTATTTAAATCGATCATTTTCAGTCCTCCATCTTCATACCCTCGAGTAATTACTTCTCTTTTAATTTTATCAGGTTTGTTATCCCATAAAAAATTGAACATGGTGTCGTTTAGACTTTTTATATATTCTTTTGGAGGGTTCGGAAGTACTGTCAACGGGTAAATCAACTTGGGCAAGGCAAAGGATTTTAGCACAGTAATTTTCCCAAGGAGTGTCAGCTTTCTGTGCTGCCATTGATTCAAACAATTACAAAAAGTATTTATCTTAGGTATTAAATTTGATTGGAAGTTTTTTGATTTGTCAGTATGAAACACCATTCCTAATGATTTTACGTTATCAGAGCACCAGTGAAACTTTTTGTTCGCACGGTCGATTGTAGCATTATGTTTTGGACGGCCTGCTCTTAGTACAGTACATTTGAATGTATTTAACTTGAGACCAGAAATAAAGCTAACATTATCTAGTACATCAATTAAAGTTGTAAAAGTTTTTTTTGATCCGTCTGTGATGAATGTGGCATCGTCTGCAAATAATGATGCTTGAACTCATGTCCTTTGATGATAACACCTTTTATATCTGTATTTGTTTATATGTCATATGATAAAATTTCTATGCATAAAATGAACAGATAAGGGGACAATGGACATCCCTGGAGTACTTCTCTGGCAATAGTAAAGAAATCTGACATATGTCCATTATTAATGATACAGCTTTTTGAATCCGAGTAAAATAGTTTTACCCAGTTTATAAGTGATTCTCCAAAGTTGAAGTATTTAAGACAGTTTATTATAAAACCATGATCTAAACTATCGAAAGCCTTTTCAAAATCAGAAAAGAATAAAAGGGATGAAATATCAAAGTCGTCTATGTATTCTAACATTTCAAATAGTAGTCTAATGTTTTCACCAATGTATCGTCCTTTAATAAAGCCTGTCTGTGCATTACTTATGATATAGGATAACACTGGTTTTATTATGTTGGCAATTGCCTTGGAAGCTATTTTGTAATCAACATTGAGAAGGCTTATGAGTCGCCAGTTTTCTAACAGAGTTATATCTTTTCCTGATTTTGGAATAAGAGTTATGACGCTTTGTTTCTGAAGCTCTGTCATTTCTGCCGTCTGAGAGGAGTAGTTTAATGGATTGAGGAGATATTTTTTAATATTCTTCCAAAATATTTTGTAAAACTCAGTAGTGATACCAACTGATCCCGGACTTTTATTGTTATTCATTTGTTTAAGGCCTAAAGCACATTTATATTCAGTTAACAAACCCTCCCAATTATTGTTGTTATCTTCATTTAAAGAGTTCATAGTTTTATTAAAAAAGTCGTATTTAGAAAGGTTGCATTCACGTTTTTTATAAATATTTGTATAGTATGCTGTTTGTGCGTTCAAAATATATGTTTGATTAGTAAGTATTTTACCGTGACAATGTAATTTAAATATGACCTTTTTTTTCGGAATTTTTTTTTCCAATGTTAGCGAAGTATTTGCTATTCTTTTCATGACTTTCTACATATTGGGATTTATTTTGAACGAAGAATAGTTCAATCTATTATATCGCTTAGTTCCTGTTTCTTCTTATCTAGTTCTGTTGTTTGTATTTCTATACTACCATTATCTGATATTGAATGTATTTGGGTTTCTAGATGTTCGATTTCTGATTTTAGTATACATTCTTGCACTTGCTGCATCTTTTTCTTTTGTGAAGCGTATTTGATGGTTTCATTTCTAATTGTTCCTTTTATTAATTCCCATAATGTATTTGGATTAGCATCTTTATTTATGTTAGCTTTTTCAGAAAAAATAAATAAAATTAATTCTTGGTACTCCGGCTGCAAAATAAGGCTATTGTTTAATTTGAAGTAGTCTGGACTCTTTGGTTGTTTTACAAAATCAAGGTTTATATTAACTATTGAGTGATCTGATTTATAACCAGGTTTTATTTCACATGAATTTGTAAAGTTTACCATGCTATCAGAAATTAGAAAATAGTCTAACCTACAAAATATAGGTGGCTTATTACTAGAATGCCATGAATATTGCATTTTTTCTGGGTTGTATATCCTCCATATATCAACTATATTATGAATATCTATCATCGCATTTATTTTGTTCAGGCATAATTTGTGCGTGTCTTGTCTACCGTTCTTCTTATCGGTGTCAATATTTATAACAGTATTGAAATCCCCTCCGATTATAAAATGTGTTTCTTCATTGTCTATTAGGTATTGGACAAGTTTATTAAAAAAGAGTAATATCGTCTGCGCTCGGACCGTATATATTTATAACTGTTATTTCTTTTTCATCAATATTTAGTTCTATCGCTTGTAGTCGACCGCAAACCAATTCAGTATATTTTGTAATAGTATGGTTAGATTTCGGGTTGAATAAAATACATACACTTTCACTATTAGAGTGATAAAAGAACTGCAGTATTTTTCAAGGGTATTGATTTTAAATAAACATAAAATAACTGAGACAAAATACACCACGGAAAATAATTGCGTTTACTTTACTATGAAAAACCTTTATCGGCTTTGGTTGTGTACAGTTTCTTGTTTCAACGATGAATGTGTCAAAGTTCAAAAACGCTTTGAACAGAGTTCATTCGATGAATAGGTCATGCTGCGTCATGCGCCTGTCGACAATGATGCTAGTTAATGGTAAAGTAATCGGACATATTGCCATAGGTGTAAACATAAGATATCTTTTCATAATTAAGAAATAAAATATTTCCTCCGGGTTTATATTGTCCCAAATCAATACGTGATTGGAGGGACTCGACATTATTCGATAACAAGGGCCATAGACCCTAGGTTTTGATGTGGTGAGTTTACAATTATTCATTTTACATCGATCTATGAACTTATTTGAATCACTCCCGATGTCTTCCTGAGTAGGACCAGTACTAAGCAATGCAGATAAAGTGTCTTGCTCAGGGACACAACGCATATGGCATATGGCAACGTGTGGGTCAAGTCACAAACATCCGATTTGTTCTTGCACAATATAACTCCTTTTGTCGAGCGATTGCACAACACACAAAACAATTCTCACAACTTACATGTTATGCCTATCTCTCAGCATCAAACGAGACAAATATAAGGCTTCATTCCAATTAAATGTGTTGTTGGAACGTAGCGTCGCTTAAAATAACGTACATGACGTCAGAGGTATTGCATAGGACATTTAAAAACTCACCAGTAACCAATCAGCACTGAGTATTTTACTAAACCATGTTAGATAAAAAATCAAATAATCCGTTTGTTAACATAGGCATTTGCATATTAATACCGCATTTGCCATGTTTTGCTTTACAGGACTCATGAGCGGCCGTGCCATATTAGATTTTATGGAAATATCCTGTGGGAACGCCAGGAACTAATTATCAGCTTTTTTGATCATTTTGATACTCCGCGACAGGAAATATTTTTTTAGTGTTTGCCGGACTATTTCATTAAAAAAGTCACAAAACGCCGCCATTATATTTTTGTCAAAACGTCGATTCAGACCGCAGTTATCAATTTTACGCGTACCTAGTTTACAGGAGTGAACACTTTTTGTAAAATGTCAGCATCAATACGTAGAATGTGTTTACACGTTGGTAAACGTTGAATCCACTGAGTTTTGATAGCGATATCTGATGCTGGGTGTTCACACTGGGATAAACAATTGGAAATATACACAGGTTAACCATGTTAACGTAAGGAAGGAAACAGTTGACTGTCTTAGAACTCTACAGGCATATAACACGTGAGTTCAAATGTGTACATGTACAACTCTTTTTTTGGTTTGTTTATGCAGTGTTTTATTGAAATTTGCCAAGCACATCGATGGTGTTAATGTTGACAAACTGTGTAAATAGTAAACATAACTGGATCAGCCGTGACAGTTGTTGATTTCATTGAATTATTCATATGATTCCTCTCTCAGAAGTATTATTGTTTGTATAACAAGACATGTAGCCATAGATATGAGGCCCTTCCAGGGGTGGTCCATGTTCCCTTGTTCCCTGACAATACGACCCGGTGATCCCCAAAACGTTTTGCTTTGTTCCCCAAAAATATGTTTCCAATTATCCTCAGAAATATTACCAATAACATTGGCCAAAAATAAATGGTCATGTTCCCTTGTTCCCCAAAACCGCTGGGAGACCCTCAGCCCTGAACTCTGTGAAGGGGTACACCTTATGATATACCTGTAATGGCCAGTGTCAAACCCCACATATGCTGCATGGCCATGGGACACAGCAATTCCTAAACCACATCCCTGCCACCCCCTTCTCTACATTTACCCACAGGCAGCTGACGTATACCCTCCCCATGGACTTTTTGCCCTTCTTTGAAGCGGCCTGTAAAAAGCCCATTCCCTACTCTCATTTCTTTTAAAAGCATGCAGACTTCCCCTCTTTTTAAACTTACCTTGGACATTTCATTCCCCATTTATGGATTCCACCCCCAATTAAGAGCAAAAGGCCCCTTCCCCAAAACTGGTAAAAAGGCCCTGCTGCCCCCCACCGGTCCACTATCTCCAACCCCCTTCCCCTCTCTTCTACGTCCCTCCCTCATCATTTCTCTACAACCCTACTTAAAATGTGTTCAATGAAATGCTAAATACTGCAACACTTGGTTTTCAATTAAAAACAAAATATACACTACATCCCAGTTCTATTTTATGTGACTGACTCCGCTAAAGTGATCTGTGTACCATGAACAGGGCTTTTTTATACCTTATGTAAAAGAGACACCTCTAAAAGGCCTCTTTCCCAATTGAGAACTTGACTGTTTTTTCCCCAATCGTGGCAGAAATATTTGCCAATTAGAAAGCAGCAGTGTCTCAGAATTTGAGAAAAAGCATTAATTCTGCAATGTCTTTTTGTCTGTGGAGTCAGTTCTGACTGAGAAACAGTAAGTTGGCTAAAAATATAAATAAAGCATAGTATTGTCAAATTTACTTAATTGTTAAAATCTTACATCTTTCCCAAAATGAGAAATAAGCTCGTCTTTTTTCAACAAAATGGACAGGCCTGGGCCTCTTCCCAATTTTATGGAAAAAAGCCCTGATGAACACATTTTCTAAGTAACAGTACATAGAAATAAGAATTGAATACATAGATCTATCTAATTATTATTTAATTTCAGCGAAATGTTCAGATCCAAATGAAATTTGGCAATTGTGTTTATACACTGTGTCATTATTTTTTTCATAGGGAGACATCAGACATAATGCCTGCATCTTACATATTCCGATCTGAAATGCGACTCTTGGTTGGATGAGGTGAGGTTGGAGGAGCTCACAAAACAAGATGGATTTCATAGAGGTTTGTAAGCAGAACTTATTTGTATGGTGCGGAAGCATTTCACATCAATGCCAAAAAAAATAAAAATAATAATAATTAGATAAATCTAGTTAAAACACCTGGAAACCTTACCTTGAAAGGTGGAACTGAGAGACAGTAACAAAGCATGAAAAGGATCTTAAACAATACATACGTTCTCAGTATTAAAAAAAACAAAAACATTTGGTAATCTTTTTCAGTAAATTTTATATTGACTAAGACCGAATTAAATATACAGGTCTGTGTTTACTGTATTAAACCAGACCAACTCCCTTAATACACTGCTGACTCCTCATTTTATTGGGAATACAATAATAATCAGTTATTCTGAGGTAAAAAAATAATATAATCTGTTTTAATATGTTTAAGCCTGCAGCCAGTCGGATTTTTCTTTATTTAATGTTCTTGTGGTCTAAATATAATTCATGGAGTAAAAAAATGATAACAAGTGAATATTTGATACCAAATAAATATACTGGCCAACTTTTATTGACAACGATATGTAAACAGGTTTAATTTTTATTTTATTTGGCCTGTATAGATTCTATATAAAATAACATATTTTATGTATTATTAAAAGTGATCAAGTTTTAGTATTTCATGTACAGTAGACATTTAAGTTGTAATACTCAGTGTTTGCATTTTCTTTATTTTTCAGACAAGTTGCTGCCATTTTCACAAATCACAATGTTATGGTATACAACTGTAATGGATCCAAGTATTGAACAATAAATTAAATGGATTATCTTAAACTACATCTACAGTTCTTGTTCTCAACACTAATTGACACTCAAGCTTTTCACAAGGACCTGTGCATGCTGGTTTCCTCCCACATATGCATTTAGCGCTGTCATCCATGCCAATGAGAGTGATGTGAAAAAGTGGTTTTGCTTATTTCATACTCGATAAAAAAAACACATCATACCATTTGAGACGTTGAAGTACATAGTTTTATTGAACTGACTGTTACGTGTACATATAACGGAGAATACATGTTGAAGCTGAACTATGTTCAAAACCTGTGAAACAGCTTTCAAAAAAAACAGATAGGGTTGAAAATTGATTTATTAACATATTAATTATGGACCTTAAAGGGACACACAGCAATCTTGATGTGTTTAAAAGCTAACAACTTGCAGCGTCCCATTAGTTTTTCTACATAAGTCGCATTTTTGCAATCATTAATATTAATTACTAGAATAGTGTAAAGCTAATAGTTATTATTATATTACTAAACTGTTGATACTATTGCACCAATAATTTATACATTTCACTCACTGCCATTACCAGTATGTATTATATGTTTGACATGCCTATTTAACAAATGATCACTTTTTCAGTTGAATGACTTATTAATTCATTAAACCTGAGTATATCCAACATTTAAACTACGCTTGACCTCCCTATAATATATATATATATATATCTGTGCCACTGCAAACCCCGACCGAAAACTTTTTTCCTGATAGGCTATGCTCTTTTTATCCCCAAAAGTGTCTCCCAAAACTCGTCAGAGTGCACCATTTTACCAACGGAAAAAGGTTTAAATATCGGTTATTCTTAATGACTAAGCTTTTTAAAATAATAAGAGGTTATTAACTGGGGTAGGTGTGCCTCTTTGTGATATTGGCCCGAGGTAGCCATAGCTCGAGGGCCTCATATGGCTATCAAGGGTTAATGTCACAAAGAGGCACACCTACCCCAGTTAAAAACCTGTTTATTACATGTGTAACCAAAACAAAATTATTTTGGATAGATAGAAAAACTAAAACATTTTATCTGCTTGTGTATTTTTTGCTTAAAAGTGACTCTTTATTTATATTCATTTCTGTCATTGATTTACAAGAATGAAATAAACTAATGACGTTTATATACCTCAATCATAGGATGTGCCATATGAAATAGGCAATTCGGTACCTTGTTCCCAAGCCACCAATTCAGCCCCTCAATTAAAATTACGCTGAAACGTTACGGACGTCATCTTGTAAAAACAACGTCATAATGGTGACGTTGTTTTCCAATGACGTTTTTATTCCACGGCCTTGACTTTGTCAGTTTTTTTGTTTACGTTTGAGCTTGTAAAAGGAATGTCATTTGGTTTCGCAAATATAATTTAAGGATAAAAAGGTAGGAGAATATTTATTATTTCACATAACGTTACTGTACATTTATTGTTTCCTGGATGACTTTTATTTGAAATGTATCTGATTATTGAGACCAGAACGGCAGTTCATATTATAATCAGTCCCATAGCCAGGCCTGGAATTTAACCGGGGCAAATCCCTTTCTGGGGATGTCCCTTGACAAGCACACTCCACCCCACCCACACTCAGATTATTATTTTGTACGTGTGTGTGTGTGATTTCTATCTGTGATTTCAAAACAGGTCTGCCTCAGCGTAATTACGGGCCCGATAATAGATTGTCGAAGACAGTTCGATCAGATTAAAAAATAACGACACAGTTGTACAGTACTTGTATAATTTAATATGTTAAATCTGTCACTCCTTCGCCAAAAATATTTAGGTACGTATAGTATGGTCGTCTTTCGTTGGTAAACAGGTCAGCACTATCTTCGAATTACTGTGGTATTTTCACACGAAACTGACTCCTTTCTATTTCAAATTATCGCATGACAGACTCTTAAAGAAATGAATGTTTGGCCCTTGATCCATCTTTTTTCGTAATGGTTAAAAAAAGAAGAAGTTCTAAATGCTTATTAGTTCTTCAGGTTGGTTTTCCTCGAGCCGTTCAACATCTCAGAGTCAGTCACACATTTTTTTTCATGTCATATTTAGATTTAGACTGAATCGTTCTTGTTTTTCATTATTCCACAATTTCATTAATGTCCATTCTCATCTCTGTATTTTCTTCTGACGATCTCCTGCATACACTACGGTAATCCCGACAGGGTAGCGAGCATTTTGGCTGCCATTTCCAACCGACGCAGATGTCGTTGGATGCACGTGTCGATGCACGATTTGACTGGTTCGTGGTCGATTATGAAAAAATGTCTATACTTTAATGCTTAATGTATGTAACGCAGTCTAGATTTAATATGGAATTTCGGCCCGCCATATGGGTTTTTTGGCCCTTCATATGGATTTTTGGCCCGGCGTTTCACGCGCTTGTGTAATATGACCGCATAGATAATGCCTGTATTACACGAAAAACGGGCCGTTTTTGTTACTATATATAGTAACACATGTAATAATATGACTTATCATATATATATGCATTTTTGGCCCACAATATGCACACAATTACCCTACAATAAAGCTCTGGAGAAATGAGCCGTATCAGAAATGCGGTCCGATACGCCAAATTTAGGTCATGTGACCGGGCCGAAAATGCATATCCATATTGGCCCGGTCACCTGACCGTTACGAGTATTGGCGATTGCTTTCTGTAGAATTGCTTTTGTTCGAAAAAAATGGAACGGTACCGGCCTCCGACCTTCCACCTGGCTGCGCCCCTGATTTTCATTCCTGTTTACGATGACGTAACGAACGTTACATGACGTCACTTATTTAAACCATAACGTCACAACGAATGTAAATAAACAGCGGATTTAAACAGATACTCAGTAAAGGTAGACACTTTATCTTAATATTAAAATCGTAACGCTTGATTATGTGTAATGAGTACAGTTTGTCATTATATTTTAAAAAGCTTAATCATTAAGAATAACCGATATTTAAACCTAAAAGAAGCTACGCCACTAGAAACATTTTTTTTTTAGAAAACGTAAAAATCTAGGCTTACTGTGTATCTAATTGGAAATGTGTGATTTGGCTTATCGGTTCAACTGAAATTAATTTAATTCACATTATATATATGATAAAAATAACGGTTCAATAAAGAGAAAATGCGTATATATATGAGAAAATGCGTATATATATGATAAAAAGATTTAAACACGGGTGATGCGTTATATTGCCCGTCATATCGGCCCTCGACCAATAACACATCACCAATGTATTAATCTCTAAATACTGTACACATAATCAAGCGTTACGATTGTAATATTAAGATACAGTGTTTACCTTTACTGAGTATCTGTTTATATCTGCTGTTTATTTACATTCGTTGTGACGTTATGGTTTAAAACTGTGACGTCATGTAACGGATGTTACGTCATCGTACAGGAAAGAAAATCAGGGGCGCAGCCAGGTGGAAGGTTTCATTTGTTTCACTAATATAGTGTTTCGAATCCACGTAAAACAAAAGCAATTCTATAGAAAGCAATCGCAAATACTCGTAACGATCATGTGACCGGTTATTGGCCCGGTCAGGTGACTGGGCCAATAACGGTCAGGTGACTGGGCAAATATGGATATGCATTTTCGGCCCGGTCACATGACCTAAATTTGGCGTATCGGACCGCATTTCTGATACGGCTCATTTCTCCAGAGCTTTATTGTAGGGTAATTTTGTGCATATTGTGGGCCAAAAATGCGTATATATATATATATATATGATAAATATGTTTAACCTAAACACGTTTACTGTAAAGGGACACATGGCACTGTTAAAGTATTTATCAAGCATTGACAATCTGGACCCAGTTGTTCTAAGATCGGTTAACTTAAACGAGTGTTAAGTCAAAATTCAAAATCTCTCTGAATTTCCGGTAAGTGAATGTTTCTACCAGAGATTGATTGAGCAGAAATGTACTGGAATGTCCCACTAAACAGTTATTTCCCTTGCCAGAAACGGCATAAACATTGTTGCGCTTAAAAAAAGAACAGTGTAATACGGTTCTTGTTCATTTCTTAAAATGTGCAAATATCTTCTCTTTTTTTGTTTCAGTTGACAAAGTTTATATATGCCTGAACGGTTTAGAGCCCAGATCTACTGGGTAGTGATGCATTTAAAAAGGTGAAATGAAAATTCAGGGTCTCTACAAACTATGTACTCGTATATCTTTTTCAAAAAGAAATTGTAAATTGGTGTTCCCCGTGTTTTTGCCGAATATTTTGAGCAACAGACATCAAGTTTCACAAAGAAATTTTTTTTAAGTAAATTCAGGAAGTTGAACAGTGGGCCAGAGAGGTTATTTTATATATACAGAGCAGTGCAAAAACAACTGTGAAGTGGCACGTGGAATGTTCATGTCATCTGACGCGATAACACCTTTAGTGCCGGTGCGCCGTCTGCTGACGCGATAAGACCTTTAGTGCCGGTGCGCCGTCTGCTGACGCGATAACACCTTTAGTGCCGGTGCGCCGTCTGCTGACGCGATAACACCTTTAGTGCCGGTGCGCCGTCTGCTGACGCGATAAGACCTTTAGTGCCGGTGCGCCGTCTGCTGACGCGATAACACCTTTAGTGCCGGTGCGCTGTCTGCTGACGCGATAACACCTTTAGTGCCGGTGCGCCGTAAAACTATTCCAAACTAGCTTGAAATGTGTAGGTTCCCATATACAAGGTGTCAACACCGTCAACGGTGTAATAATACATGTATACTTGTAACAAAGTATAAAACATTTGAAGTGTAAAAACATGAATACTTTGTAAAATCATTGAAGTTCGGACACTTTTTGCAAGCTACTCACGTAATCGCCCTGTCACTATGCTCCACTGTTGTCTCCGATCATTGGGTGTTTACCTAGACATTCGAGTATTCCGGATGAAGACACTAATCATTCCCTCGTAGGTGGAGTGTTGATAAGTTATCATTTACTTACCTACTGCACTGTCAGGGAAATTCGGACATCAGAAGGGAAGTTCGGACAGTTGATTTTTTTTTTTTTAAAAAAACATACACATATAGCCTATGCATAACTTGTATATACACCTACATGTAAATAAACAGTATTAAAACAATCAATTTGTTTATAAGTTTATTTTATTATCATCTTTTGCATACATGCAAGTATAAGTTAAGCCTTTTTAATCATGTTTCTTTTTAATCATGTTTACAATCGTTGCAAAAGATTTTTCTTTTGTTCCCGTACTCGTTTCCTTTCAGTTTTGTCATTTCTAATTTGTATTTACTTTCTATAAACTGTACCCTTTTGTCTTCAATTATTTCTCTACAAGTTAAAATTCGATGGGTAGTGCATCTTTTAGTTTTCTTTAGATACCAGGAGATGTGTTAGGAGATAGTGGTGGATAGAATATGGTGTCCACTGTTGTATCCAATAAAACACTTTCAACATTCGGGGGTATGTCTTGTATAGGCATTTCAACGTTATCATTTGAGACGAAGTCAAGTGATACATCTCGGGGGAGATCGGCACAGCCATTTTCATCTGCAGTGGCAATAAGTTCAATTTGGCCACTTTGAATAAGCTGCAATAACATCGCCGGATCTTCTAAATCAAGAGGTTGAGTGTTCCCAGTACTCAACAGTGGATCAATTTGGTTGTGGTAAGTTCGATACCGGTAAGAGATCAACTGTTTCTGATTTGTCAGTCAGGGAGTCAGGTCAGAGGTTTCCCATTCATCAGCAACTGCTGACGTAATAGAAGCCGCTACCACTTGTCTAGCATTTGTGCTTGACAATAACGGATCAGTTTGGTCAGGTACGTCAGATAACGGCAAGTAAAGGACATCAACTATTTCTGGTTTGTCAGTCAGGGCTGAGGTTTCAATTTCATCAGCAATTGCTGGCGTAATACTTGTCTAGCATTTGTCACTTCTGAATTCATGTCTACTGCCTGTGTACTGGTACGTTGCTTTAAAAATGTTCTGTCAGTCAGTATGGATGGTGCAAATACACTATCTGGGATAGCATTACTATTAAATGGATAAATCCCACAGGCCATGAAACCCGACCTTATGTTTGTAGGAGAAACCCCTTCTTCCCAAGCTTGTTTAAAAAGATGAGGAAATGTCCACTTGTTAACTACATTGACAGAACTGGCGGAAAGATACTACAAACAATATTTATTAGAACGGTCCAAACGCTGACTTGTCTAAGGGCTGCAATGCGTGAGTAGTATGGGGTGGCAGCGCAATTATGTGAATGTCATTTTTCTCAGCAAGGTCAAGCAAAGAAAGTGACTCATGTGAGCTATGTCCGTCCAGTATTAAAAGCTGAGGACGTTCGGGTCCACAATTTGGCAGGAATACATTTTCAAACCAAAGTTCACCCAACTGGTCATTCATTCAGGCCTTTTCTTGGAAAGACCAATAAGTGCCTTCTGGTGCAGTACATTAAGGCACTTCCTGGTCGTTCCCTTGACGACAAGCATAGGGGGCATTTTAACAACAGTAGCGTAAACGCAGCCCCTGATAGTGACATTGGTCCGGTCATAGGATGTGCGACCAACAACATTTGTGGTCCCTTTTTTGGCAATAACTCTTGACAGGGTCGTGGCTTAATTGCTTTCCCATCTCATCACAATTCCAAATACAATTGGATTTGTTTGCTATATTTAAATTTTGTCACCAAATCACCCAAAGCAAGAAAGTATTTTCCCCACTCTTAACAGCCGTCACAGGTTGTTGGATTCTTGTTGTGTCATAGTTATAGTAAGAATTTACTCCTTTATATTGTCGTGGCATTTCTGAGAAAAGTTTGTTTTGTTTGAAGTTATTTAGCCTAATTAATTAACGATCTACATATTTACCTATATTTATTTTTTGAAATTATATCATTATTTGTTTAGTTATAATCCTTAATAAAAACAGGTGTTTTAGAACATGGTAAGTTGCAAATGGTGGAAAATGGATTTGGAAAAAGGTGTCCGATCTTACATTTAAAGAAAAAAAGATGTTGGGAAGTTCGGACACTTACTGTTTACTTTGTTTTTTATAAAAAAAGAAGTATAAATCAGTCTACTTTAATCTTTATTTACTCAATTAATAACAGTTTCAGTTTCATACCTCACTTCAACCATTATTCATAATATTACAAGTATAATCTCTACACACTTTACACTATCCAAATTTCGCGGTTTGTGCGTTGAACCCAGAACGAACAAAAAGGTAGAATTTAACACGTCACTGGCTGGATATGACGTTATTGGTTATGACAAAGTTCCAATACGCAAGTGCCCATGGGCTAATTAAAATAGGTCAAGTAAAGAAAACAAACACAGGCCAAAAGGTATTGGGTAAACATTTATTTATTGAAGTGACGTCAGCTACTGTCCGTATTTACATGTTTGTCCGAACTTCAATGATTTTACCCTGTCAAGTTTCATGAAGATACACTGAGCTGTTTTGGAGGTATTATCTTGTTACCACTGAAACTCAGAACTATTAATACTTTATTTTTTTGACCGAATGAATACCGCTCTCCCATAACCATCCTTATGTTTCAAATGCCACTACTCCTTAAATAACTCCTGTGAAAGAACCTACGAGGTCTTAAACAGTTATTATGAATTGAATGTTGTTTAACGGCTCATCAACACAGTATAGGTTATTTAGAGCCGCCCCAGAGAGAGGGGAAGGATACATAGCAATCCGGGAACCTGCCCTACTCTTTATTATCGAATAGATTCCTATGGTTCTTTAACGTGCTCGTAAGATAGACCGATACACGGGATCGCCCGGTTTACGTCCCCATCCGACGGACGAGGCTAAGGTAAAGTGTCTTGCCCAAGAACACACCGACAGAACTAAGTGGCACCACAAAGGATTGAACCCGGGGCCTCCGTTTACAAATCCGCCGCGCTACCGACTGCGCCACGCCAGCCCCTCAGTTATTATGAAGACAGTGCAGATACCAACTAAGCAGGAGCATACACATTTAGTCCAAAAGTATGCTCATTCATTTCATTCATTATCTCTACTTCCTCCTTACAGGAGATTATGAAAACAATCACATATTACATACGATATACATAGTTAATATATTGAGCATTACAGGAGATTATGAAAACAATCATATATTACATACAATATACATAGTTAATATATTGAGCATTGAACAATACTATAATACATGTCAGTGACAAAACAAATCAATGGTGATTTTATAGTAATTGCCAGTACGCATACATATCCATATACAGACGTAATGCTAGTAACCCTCGTTTGCTAATCAAATAAATCACATTAACACATACGTATTTATTTTTTCTTAAGTTAGCATTATGACAGAGACACAATTGGTGAAATAATTAAATGCCACTTTTGTGAATATGTCCATATTTGGACAGCTTTTGTTTAGCAAGGCCACACATCGGCCACTAATAACTTTTTAGGAATGATTCGTAGTCGCAAGACACTATTTCATTTCCAGTTTCAAGTCCACAACTATTTTGAACTTCTTTGAGAAAGTTCACCTTTATGGCACTGACCATCTCGCACGCAGTTAACGTGTAATAACAAGGTATCGTTACACAGAAGAGTACAAACAGGGCATCTGCTCTCTGTCTTCTGAGGTGTATGAGCCCAAACTTTAGCAATTGTATGAGCATGGTAAAGATCAGAGTGAGATTTAGCTAATTTCCAAACGATTGAGGTATGAATTTTACGAAATAAGCAAAAATCGTTATCGGAAAATATACGGGATTGCCGTAGTAAAGTTCCTTTTGTTTGATAGCTTTAGATACTGACATCTTCCACGCTAATTTACTTGGGAGTTGTTGGTATTATAACAAGTGGTCATTAACGATATATGTAAGCTCATAGTAATTCAGTACGTTACAAATATCTGGAATAAAGCCATACATACGGCGGTTCGTGTTGTATATGTATAAAAGGTACCGTCTTAGGAACGACATATGAGAGACGGAATCTGTTGGTAAGCCGAGTAGTTTGTGAAGAAACATTAACTTTCTTTTATTAATTTCAGAAGTTATACGAAGTAAGCCGACCATTGCCTCACGCATATCAAATCTTGTATGTACATAAAAAGCTAGTATTTTCTTTACGACAACATTTTGTAGACGATTTAGCATGTCAATTTTTGTTTGGGTAAGTCCATTCCAAAGTTCACAACCATATAATACAGTAGGAATTATGACTTTACAGTATAAATTGACAGAGTTAATAGGATTTAAACCATAAGGATGGACACCTAAAACATTCATCGCATAGAACGCGTTTCTCCCCTTCTGACTTCGTTCTTCGATTCTAAGATTCATTTTCAGATTCGATTGCAAACGTATATCAAGATGTACTGCTGTATTCGCCTTGGTCAGATTCTCAGCTCAAACTAGAATAATAGGTAGTTGAAGAGAGCGTTGTTTTGTAAATACAAGAAGATTACATTTGGGAACACTAACCCGGAATCTTCATTTCCTCGTATAAGTGTCAACGATATCTAGGAGACTTTGTAAGTTAGCAGGTGACGTTGCTATTAAGGAGATATCATCGGCAAGGGTAGGATTTCCGCAAGGTATGGAACATATTGTTGCGCCGAGGTTTGAGTTTTGTAAACTGTGCAGTAGTTCATCAATAAAGACTAAATAGAAAATGAAGAGAGTCTTACTCCTCTTTCGATCTGAACCGGAAATGATGTCATTCCATTAATACTAACTTTGCAAGTCCTGTGTATAGTTCAATAATGATCCTTAATAATCTTCCGACTATTCCTAACTCGCCTAGTTTTAAAAATAATGCGTCATGCCACACTGTGTCAAACGCTTGGATTATATCCAAGAGTACAACGTAAACATTGCTGCCTAGCTCAAAATTGTGATAAATGCATTCCTGTAAGTTAAATCCGGTAGTTATACAGCTAAAGTTCTCTTGGAAACCTTGCTGCTGAATACAAGGAAAGTTTGTGTTTCGTGTTTTTAGAAAGGCGTTAAATCGATTCAGACATATCTTGTCAAATATTTTGCTGCAGCACGGAATTAGGATATGGGTCTGTAACGTTTTGGATCTTTGCTTAGGTTTTCCGTTTCCTTTATATATTGGAATGACAATACTTTGTTTCAAAGAAACGGGGGTAAGTTCAGTCAAGATAATTTTATTAAATAGGTTAACTAGGGGTTGTGCTATCATTTACCTCCATGGATAACGTGCTCATTCTGTATATTATCGCCGCCTGGGGCTTTCCTTGTCTTCAATGCTGATGTGACTTTTGATAACTCCCTATCATTAACGTCCTCTTCGAGACTATCGGCGAGATGTTTAGGTAGTGCGTTTTGTCTTTTAAGAAATTCAATTTCTGATTTTAGATGTGTGCTAAGAGGACATGAGATTTCGCCATAGTCAGTATTAAATACCTTTTAAAATGTAATCCAAAGCCGTCAACTACATTTTCATCTTTAAATAACGAGCCATTAACTTCCATCTCCAAGCATGACTGATTTTTTCCTGCCCTTACGTCTATTAAGTAATCTCCAAAATAGTCATTAATCAGTTTCTGCGGCTTCGTCAATTTCGTCAAATACTTTGTTTTCGTGCTTTTCAGATTCGGAGCGTTGTAATTTTCTAAAGGCTGCCTTTGCATTTTTGTAGTCATTAAATGTTTTACGGTTTCGATCACGTGGCCTTCCCGATTTTATCCATGTACGACGCAACGTTCTGGCTTTAGTATGAGCACTTTTAACTTCGGGTGTCCAGTATGGTTTAGCGAAAGCATTAAACTTACTCTTAGGCAAGTGTTCAAGTGCAGACTGACAATAACAATATTAAGATATGTAGATGACATTATGTCATGCTCAGCTTGAAAAAGAGACAGTTCACGTTCTATTCCATTCTGGTAATTAAGATGTGCGTTTGATTACATTTGTTCCAAGCAATGCATATTCGGTTGCTCATATTAGTACTAACCGCCGTCTGGTTATGTTTCCGATTCATTAGATATTTGAACGTGTATTATGTCTAACAGAACGTGTTCATCAACCAGAATGTAGTCAAGCATTGCTTTTGTAGGAATGTATGTGTAATTAGGTCCACGCATCATATTAAGATCGTTGATCGGAACGAGATTTGACTCGCTAACATAGTCGGTAAGTAGCCTCGACTTGGAAGGAGAACCTGATATGTTACTATCGGTATTCAAAATCTGCACATGCATATCTCCTGTTAAAATAACATTTCCCTGTTTTGAATAAAAAGAGGTAATCATTTGTAAATCACTAAGCGCGTCTTTGTAATCATTAATATAGTTCTCCACATGTACATACAAAATATAAACATCGGAGGCATGTTGTTGGCGGACCAATTGATTTTTTATATATAATTGCCGTATCACCTTTTCCACATCTTGCACTGCCATACTGTTCAATTGATCCATTGATTAAGTATAATTTGAGTCGATACTCTCAAGGAAATACAAGGAATGGGGAAATAGCTTATGCTCACTGATGAGGGCAATATCTACATTATGGCGTTGCAACATGTCTGCCAGACATGATTCCTCTAACGTTTCATACTAAGAGGTTTAGTGTCACGAGAAGCAGTAATAACAAGCTAATTCTACAATAATACATAGTCGTAATGAATATATCCATAATGACATGAATTTTACATACTTTCACCTTCCCATTCCTTTCTATATTGCTTTTCATTGTCTTTACAGTACTTATAATACTGGTTACTTTCATCTATGGAATAGTAATCGTCGTCATGTCCTTGTCTATTGTATACATATAAATCAAGCAGTCAACCTTTGATAACATTAAACAAAACCATAGCAACTGATAATGACATTTACAATTACATTTCTAGTTGCATTGCAACACGAAAATAAATACAGTGTATCAGCGGGTTAATCGTGTTTTGAATTAATTTGATGTTAGATTGGTAACACGACATATTAAAGCCACATTCTGATTATTTTTAGTCTTAACGGAGATTATACAGTAATTTAAGAACTCTTCTGCGACAAGGACTAACACAACCTGACTTCTATGGTGATGTGATTTAAAAACTTCGTAAGATCCTTGGTCATAATCACTTTCATACAATCTTCAATAAATGTTAAAATGTTTATCAAAAGAGGTTATGACCCCATCATTTTTCAACGCACTGCCTGTTTAGTGGTGGACCAATTTACAGTTCGCCATTATGCTTTTCTCTTTGATTGTGCGGTGACCGGACAGATTGTGGACCCTATGATGACGTCTACCTAAATCCTTATATGACGGTAGCGGTCGATTTTATTTTTGTCTTTAATCTTGTCTTGTCGCACCTTAACGGATTTTCTCTTGTTGCTCTGGCTTCTGCCAAGTCATTGAGTACTTATTTTGTGGCTTTCTATGCTTTTCTTTTTTAGATATTATAGAATAGAATAGTTTATTTCATACAAAAGGCCATAGGCCCATGAGTACAAAAATGCTTATTTAACAATATACAAAACATCAATAGGTATACATAGTACCTATTATCAAGTGATTGATCATGGTTCAACTGAAATATACTTGTTATAGCAATGAAGTATTCATATACTCATATCAAATGTAGGTATATACATAGACATATGAACTAAATATGATTTTGGAATTTGAGTTGACGAGGAAAATCTTATGTACTATTATACAATAATTCATTACGTATTTTTAAACTTTCAAAAACATACATGGTAAAGTTTCTTTCTATGCGTACATTGTTATTGTTCATGAGTTCAGTAAACTTCAGAATGTTAGGATGCTTCCAGTTGTATGGTTTGATATACTTTAAACGCAGTTCTTTGTACATTGTGCATTCAAACAAGAAATGGAATTCATCCTCGTGATTGTTACATAACTGGCATGTACGTTCATGTAGTTGTAGTTTTTGTGGTTTGTGCCATCTCCCCGTCTCCACCTCAAGACGGTGAGATATACTTAAAGTTTAAACCCCTTGGCAAACGGCCTCCTTTCCTAAAAATCATTACCTTCGTTTTATTTACATTAACTATTAATTTCCATCTAGTACAATATTAATAAAGCAAATCCAAACCCAGCTGTAAGCCTTTTTCCGTTTAGACATGATGCTAATATCATCCGCGTACAATAATAAACATATTTTCAACATTCCAGTGTCAATGCCATTATACCCATTTAAAGCAAAATGTTTTTCCAAGTCGTTAATATACATCGAAAATAAAAATGGCGAAATACTCTCTCCTTGACGTACCCCTAAATAGCATGTAAATGCATCCCCTAGTTGGTTTTCATACTTAACTCTTGATTTTACATTTCCATACATAGCTTTAACAATATTAATCATTTTCCCTCTGACGCCATATTTCAAAGATGTGTACCATAATATATCTCTAACAACATAGTCAAAAGCCTTAGTAAAGTCAACAAAAAACGAATATAGTTCTTTATATATACATGATCATTTATGTGTTTTACTTATTTTGCCTATTAATGCTACCTTTGTTTGTTAGAAATTATAACCTGGCGGGGATATCTTTATTTACAATGTCCCGTTTATTGGGATGAAATAGGGTAAGAGTGAGGTTTGGTTCACCCTAGAACCTGGTTTAAACCCACCAGCGGCCTTTTTTGTTTTGCCACTGACCGTTCCAAGGCGGTAAGGCTCCCTATTGTCAACCCTTTTGTGTTTGTGATGTCTTGTTTTGCCTTTTATTCATCTTTAAAGTTGTGCTTTGTTTCTGTGTGTGTGTGTGGTTGACTGTGGTCCTTGAATGCTACTCTTCCTATTCGATTTTTATATCTACTCTGTGTCTAAGATTAGTGTAAAATGTTACCGACAGACGTTAACTGCGACAATTAATTTGAAATTTACTGTCCGGTAAAATAAAATATACGACTTGTGTATCCTTTGTTTGCATATACAATACCTGTGCTATAAATATTCGATTATTTGGCCATGCATTCTCTTTATGCTTAGCGCAGCGTTCATGGGATAAATAGAAAATTAGTTAACAAATGAGAAGTTCTTTTCTATAGATTGGACTGCGTACATGTTTAATTATAAGGCTTCCGCATACTTCGCCAACTGTTTTATTTTTATGTTTTAATACAAAGTAACATAAATATCACTCAAGAAGCCAAGTCACCATCAATCGGTAACTGCAAAACATTATTATGATAATATTATAAGAAATATTTCATGGGAATCCGGTAAAGATAGGGAATTCCAGCCCGAGGTATAAGTGGTTTTATCGGAACCGAGGCACTGCCGCGGTTCCGAGTAGATTAAAACACTTATACCGACGGTTGAAATTCCCTATCTGATTCGAATACCTATGATAGATTCTTTTTCTTGCATATCAGAGACATCTTGTGTGTTGGTGCCGCTTTGCTTGATTACCTGCATACCGGATGTCGGTGCGCACGTGACTTTTATCTTTACTCATAAAGACTTTCCATCCCCCATGTAAAACGTGGATAGCCTTATCCGGTTTGCAAGACAATTGCAATATTGTTCCAGAGTATTGATTTTAATAAACATAAAAGAAAATAAATGCGTTTACTTTACTAAGACACTGTCAGAGTTCAAATACGCTTTGAACATAGTTCATTCGATGAATAGGTCATGCTGCTTCATGCGCCTGTCGACAATGATGCTACTTAATGGTAAAGTAATCGGAAGTTTTGCCATAGGTGTAAACATAAAATAACTTTTCATAGTTAAGAAATAAAATATTTCCAGCGGGTTTATATTGTCCCAGATCAATACCGCGGTGTCGATGTGTTTCGAGTCCCAATCACCATGTTTTGATCCCGCACTATACAAACCCGCCGGAAATATTTTATTTCTGATCTGGCTTGGATTGTTATGTATCATGATACATCTGGCATGGATTGTTATACATATTTGGTTGAGAGATTGCACTAAAAAAAACAAAAAAATCTCAAAACTTACATTTTATGCCTAGAAAAATATACATCTTCATTCTATTTGAATGTGTTGTTGAAAAGTTTAAAAGAAAAAATAACGCATTGCATTGTTGTTTGCATATGGTGTTTAAAATGACGTCTCAACGGTTACTGTGTTTTCTGGCGTTTAAAATGACATCCTAACAATAGACGTACCTGACGTCAGAGGTATTGCATAGGATTTTTTTTAATCCTCCCTGTTAATAACCAATCAGCATTGAGTATTTTAATAAACTATGTTACATAAGGAGTTTTAAAATACTCCGATACCCAGTCTGTTGAAATGAGCATTCTAAGTTGACATGTTTTTCATTGTTCTACTTTACATGAATTATGAGTGACAGTGTCATATATAGATTTCATGGAAATATCTAACGCTAATATGGTAACAAAATATGTATAAATGAATAACGCATCCAATAAACAATAATCATTTCGTATAAAATTCCCATTTAAAGATGAATGGCCACCGTTTTTTGTAGTATTATCAATTAACAAATTCATCTCTTAAACATCATATGAACATGTCTTGATAGTCTCGGAGAGAAACAGATATTGAAAAACGCTACTAAGTTGTATGTAAAAATAAGTATTATTTGCATGACGTAGATACTACTGTTACCACTGCGTGACTGCACGGGGAAATGAGGTAAGTCTGAATTGTATAGCTGCACAACTTTTGCCAGATAATTGATAAATATATTTACCTGTGGAATAATTTGCCTGTTCAACGTTTTCTACGTCATCAAATAAAATCGTATTCTCGCTTTTCACAGATATTGGAATGTGTGAATTGTAAATATCTGTTGTTGTGTATTGATTTCGATTTAAATAAACATGTTCATGAAACAAAACATGGCCGGAGAACTTTAAATACACCATTTTCGATTGCAAATAACAACGATTTAATTCATTATCAAGAACATATTTACTGTAAAGGGACACATGACAATGTTGAAATATTTATCAAGCATTGACATTATCATGCAATCTCTCCCAGAGGCCATCATTGACCTCTGTCAACGTCTAAGAAAGTAGCCTGCGATCACATGATAATTTGTCACATGACCATAGCTAAAATATCAAAATGGCGAACAGAACTTCAACACCGTGACACCACCAACTATTGACTGCTGATTGACACGTAAAGCCTCAAAAGAAACAAGACTTATTTTCTACATTTTGATATTTTTATATATATTTTAAGTTAGTAATTTAATTTAAGGTATGTTGTTAAGAGCTATGTGATACTGGAAAGTGCTGGTAGTCCGAGCATAATTTACCGTTATATTTAAAACATTCAAGCCGAAAAATTGCATTTCCATCGTTTTTCATCGTTTGCCAAGATTCTTGGTATTTGATGAGACGTTGACAGAGATGTATGTGTATGAAAGGAACGACAACTCTGGGTAGAGATGGATTTTCATGTCGATGTTTTCATTTAGCGATTATTATTTTGACTTTAAACCTGCATATAATAAATCGTATTAACATTATGAAATATTGAGTGTTTTCTTCGTTAAACCACTAAAGGTCTAAATATATTATGTTTGCGAGTACTATGTGGACTTTAAAATTGCATATACTAAAGTGTATTAAGATTATGAAATGTTGAGTTTTCTTCGTTAAACTAACAAAGGTTTAAATATATTATATAATATATTATATTATGCGTGTTTATGTATGTGTGCGCGAGTGGTTGCATGTGCGTGCATGACATTGATACAATATAATTACATCTTCATTTTCCATTAACTGCCATTTACAACTGTTAAGATAATTGTGTATGTATAACATGTATACTGATAGACCATTTGGTCTTTTGTATGAATAAACTATCTATCTATATTATGTTTATATATTATAATCATCCGGGAGCTTGTTTTACCCGTGGAACAAATCTTTGGCATTATGACAGATATTTTCATAGAAAAAATATTTTTAATCTGACAGTATTTAGCAAGGGCTACGGGAGGCGTGGGGCTGGCATGTGTGAGAATTCGGCTTTTATTACAAAAAAAACAACCTCTTGTTGTCCATACTTTCTTTAAGACAGTTTTATGGACCAAGCATGTGACACGCCGTGCGTGTTTCCCCTGCTAGACATGATTTGCCATTACGAATGTTTAATTTCTCCGCACCCCATGTAGATTAAGTTTGTTTTTTATCTTTGGGAAGCTTCGTATATATGCATTGCAAATTCATTTGTTGGGCCTGTTTCTGGGAGTCCATATAGAAACCCAAATCTAATAACCGTAAACAATAAACAAAACAGAACAGAACATATTCTTTATTCACTTAAACGTTACAGTTTTTCGTGATACACAAAAGCATATACATACATTCAATCTACACGTGAATAGTTATGGTATATGACAATACATTCAAAATAAATTGAATCAACAGTAGGAATGCCAGCCCTATGGCGTAGGAATATTTATCAAACAAGGTCACGTGATAAAACCGATAAAAAAAAAACATTATCGGGGAAATTGTCACTGGTCAGATTTCTTCACCTCTTATTTATAAACTGTGATTATAATAAAACACAATCACAGATCGTTGTTAAAGTAATAATATTCACAAACTACATTGGTCGAACATAATTGGTGTACACTTCGTGTAATTCCCATTAATAGTTAAAGGTATTTTTCAAAGGGATGAATTTAGGTTTTTTTAAGGTTTAAATTGCCAAAAATGCGCTTTTAAATCAAAATCGATTTATTTCGTCATTTTAGAAGCGAGAATAAAAACAAATGCATGTACGCGTAGATAAATCTTTCCTCTGTCCATATGCAAATTTTTAATGAAATCGGAGACAAGTACTTTTTTTCCCCCAAAATTAACTAACATGACCAACGGACGCAAAGACGGCATAATGCATATACATTTACAGACGCGACCGGGTACACAAGAAATGAAATAATTCCATTATTTCAATACATATATTTTAAATGTATGTATCCATGCATTCCAGATTAAATTTCTGATCTATACATGCTTTTGGTTTATGCCGGAGTGCTCAGAATAGGTTTTAACAAACCAAATTGTAACGGTACGTCGGGAAAGGAAATGAGGATAGTGAAAATATATGTTGCAGTGCTAATTTTCTGAATCAGAAAAAAATGCACAAAAATGAAGTTTTAACAGCGAGAATGAATTTTTTTCCATGAAAGTGTTCATTGACATGTCTACTATTAAAACCCAAAATTTAAAGTCAATCAGGAAAAAGTACTTTTTTTTCCCCAAAATTAACAAAGTACACCATGTTCGCTAAAATATGAACAATCGCCTTTCGAAGTTAATGTTAACGCGGGATATAAAACCATGAAATTGTGAAATCCTTTTTAAGAGATATATTGATTTCAACATTGTTCTGTATTTAATAAATTATTAGAGTAGAATGTTCACCGTTTTTCTCAAGGACACCATTACGGTAGTATCCCTGCAACCCCGCCCCTCATTCCACCCCCACCACCCTCCATACAGTATTGATTAAGTTGTATATAGCTGCGAATGCGCAGTTTTAATCAAATTCGTTTTATTTCATCTTTTTAGAAGCGAGAGAAAAAAACAAAAGCATGTACGCGTAAATACATGTTTCCTCTGTAGATATGTAAAATATAAAAAAAATCGGAGGCAAGTACTTTTTCCCCCCGAAAATTAACGAAGTACGCCCTAATCGTTTAAATACTCCGAATCGACGTTCCAAATCGATGTTCGCACGGAATAAAATTGTGGAATTATGAATTCATTTATAAAGATAAATCGATTTCAGCATTGTTCAGTAGTTGTTATATTATTGATGTAGTATGTTCACAGTATTTATGAGAGCAACATTACGGTAGTATCCCTCCAACCCCGTGGGCTTCCCCCCTCCAACCCGTACACACAATACGTTGTGTATTGCTGAGAATGCGCCTTTTATTCAAATCGATTTATTTCGTCATTTTAGAAGCGAGCAAAATCTTATAGATACATCTCTCCTCTGTATATCACAGGTTGAAGGAACGTGTTGGGACTGAAAAAAAATTTGAAAAAAAAAATTTGAAAAAAAAAATTGAAAAAAAAGATTTTGAGAAAAAAATGTAGACCAAAAAAAACAAAAAATCAGAATTTTTTTTTCAGATTTTTTCTCAAAATCTTTTTTTGCAATTTTTTTTTTCAAATATTTTTTTTTCAGTCTCAACACGTTCCTTCAACCTGTGCTGTATATATGTAGAATTTCAATAAACGGAGACAAGTACTAATTAAGTAACAGGACCGTCAGACCCAAAGACGGCAACCATTCATATTCATTAATGAAAGACGACCGGCTACAGAAACAATTAAATAATTTCGTTATGTAAACACATATATTTAAAATGTATGTGTCCATGTATTTTACACTAAATTTTTGATCTATACATGCTTTGGGTTTATGTCAGAGTGGCCAATTTATTTTAACAAACAATGTTGCAACGGTATATCGGAAAATGAAATCATGACGGCGGCAACATACGTTTAACTAATATAAGTTTAACAGGCAGAAAGAAGTATATTCTTTTAACTGTTCGTTTAAAACTGAGGGGGCGACTCGAGAAAGCAAGATTGGCATGTGTCCCTTTAACCAAGTAAATAAATGACTGACGAGTAACAAACATGATTATGTGTAGACTCGAAGATTTCATAACATAAACGTGGACATGACATTGTGTCAATGGAGCACTTGCCAGATTTGTGGTGTTGTGAAACACTGTACGCGTGAATCCAAAAAGTGTGGGTCGTTTATATTTATAGGGCATATATAGTTATATATATATATTTATATATATTATTATTTTATATTTATATGGTCCCAGAACGCAGTCATACTCACTACTATAAGGAAAGTAAATACTGAATATACATGTGCGGTGCGTTACGATCGGTAGTATTTGAAAACAGACATAATAAACATTTCCCTGAACATATATAACGATGATAAATACTATATTCATAGAATTATTTTTTCCTGAAAAAAAAATACGTTTGTTTTCAGCAGTTGAAATCTACTATATTCTGCGAATATTGCTACTTTGAAAATTTGAATACGTCTGTTTTCATCAAATAGCATGTTTTGTTTGTTTTAATATATATATTTTTTAATTTATGATTTAAAAAAAAAATGGATGATCGGAATATGTCTTACACACTGTTGAATCCTGTAATTTAACAACAAGTGGTTTGGTTCACAGGCGACAGTATCGGTGAACAAAACCACTTGTTTTACCGGATTCAACATTGTGCAAGAAAATATTCATATATTATACCATTAATATTATAACATGTGTGTTGTAACATATGCTTATCCTTGGATAGTGGATGTCTGCAGGGAACTTGACCTTTTACCTAAAAATCAAACGATCATCCTCTTTCCACTGTCCACCAATGAAGTTTCATGAAATTTGCTTTAGGTAAGAGGAAAGACTGTGTAGGCAATACTTTTCATGTTCCGGTCATGGTAACGGACCTTTCAACTACTGACTTCAAAATAAACAGGGATTATCATTTCACCAAAGGCAGTCAAAGTATAGAGTTTTATGAAATTAGCTTCAGAGAAAGTAATAAAGAGTTTGTACAAAGTTTCGTCAAAATCCAACAAATAGTGCAGACAAGATTTGTGACGGACGAACGGAAGGCCAAATCACCTACCACTTTGTGGTGGAAGACATAATTATAAAGACAATATTTTAGTTCATATGTATACTTTATGAAGCAAATAATTGAGCGAACATAAACTTCAGCATTGACTCTGGCCAGTGGTGTACATGGAGTCTTCTTCCACATTCCACATGACGTGCAGGCTGAAAGAAAAGAAAGACATACACTTCTCAAAACTGCTAACTACACCGCTACGTTTTGGGTTATATATATCGATGGGTTGAATGTTTTTCAATAAAATAAAAAGGAAATACCAATTCAATCATTTTTACATCATTTCATTTTATTTTTTTCATGGGCAATGCTAGAACTAAACCACAATAAGCAATTACAAACGACCCATGTAAACACTAAAGTCACACTTTTCATTTCTTGTTCATAAAAGTGTGACTTTAGTGTTTACATGGGTCGTTTGTAATTGCTTATTGTGGTTTAGTTCTAGCATTGCCCATGAAAAAAATAAAATGAAATGATGTAAAAATGATTGAATTGGTATTTCCTTTTTATTTTATTGAAAAACATTCAACCCATCGATATATATAACCCAAAACGTGAGCGGTGTAGTTAGCAGTTTTGAGAAGTGTAGAATAAAAAAATAATATAAGTCGAGCAGAGTATTCAATTTGAATCAGGTGTTGCGAGAGGAAGCTAGGGCATGTTTAGGGGAATGGGACAGTTTACAATTTAATGATTGTTTAACGCCTCATCAACACATTGTTTAGGTTATTTCGAGCCGCCCCAAAGAGAGGAGGAAAGATACATAGGCATCCAGGAACCCTGCCCTACGCTTACTACCGATTAAATACCTATGGTTCTTTAACGTGCTTGGAGGACAGACTCCGATACACAGGACCACATGGTTTACGTTTCCATCAGACGAACGAGGCTAGCAGGACACATCGAAGTAACCCAGTTCACTGGATTCAAAGCCGATATGCTATAAACGTCCCTTGACCAAGACTGAGTAAATGGCACATCAAGTAAAGGGTCAATACATATTATATTGTGTATCATACGAGTATATGATTGAACTGACATGCTTATAGAACCATTTTAATGTATTTTTCACTCACCATTACAGCAAGAATCTAATATAAGGAAAGTTAAATCTAACAGAGGGTGCAATGTTCTATAAGCCATTTTTACTAGAAGGGGAATAAAATACAAGCCTTGCCAAAATTCTAAAATTGTTAAATTTTACACGTTTTGTTCATAGGATATTTTACTTTAATGACTTAAATTAGTAAGGTCATTTTACATGGGGAGAAAACATTATTATACAACTATTTATTTTCTCTCTCAAAACCTGGTGATGCCGCTAGTTTTAGAAATAAAACATGATTAAATAGGGCAGTTGAGAAGACACTTTTGTAGATGTGTGGTCTGATCTGATGTGAAAATGTGTAAACCAGACACAAGATTGAAAATTTGCTCTGTGTCCCTTTAATAAATTGGGGACCCATCACATAGACCAATTAGTTGATGTTAAAGGGATACACAGCAATCTTGAAGTATTTATCAAGCTTTAACATTAGCATCTCCATTTATTAACATGGTAACATTTTAAATTTAAACCTGCTTGCATTAAAAGTTAAATAAAAGTGTTTCATTTTGTCTTCGTTATTCTATCAAATACTTTACTATATTATAGGTGTACTATTATCAACAGTAAGTAATGTGTAAAACAATTTCTTCTCAAATATTCTAATAAATAATATTAATGATGCACAAATGCTAACTATGCAGAAAAATTAACCGAACTCCAGAAGTTTTAAACAAATAAAGACTGCTTAGTGTCCCTTTAATACAACTTGTTTTCGCATGTATCCAGTACATGTAGTTTACACGAGTTCATATGACAATCACGCTGCATTATCACTGAAAACATGTTTTACTCTAACTTTGAACAGCACCGTGCAATCATTAACACAAGCTCCATTTAAAGAACTACACACGTGCAAACAATTTTTAAAAAGGCTCTTACCTCCATATGATCCAATGGCATTTAATACGGCTTGACATTCTGAAGTCGTCAGTATCAATTCACTTATAGCTGCTCAAGGGCACGATTCACATTTGAGGCCTCTGTGAAAACAACATCAATCCAATGTCAATGATCAAACAGACATAGTTTATCCTTTGTTTAACATAATGTAACATATTTAAAAAAGAAAAGATAAAATAACTAAATTGAATAAAGCACGAATACTACTTGTGCTCAATAACACGGTTAATGTAATAAAAACATCTCTCATCATTCATTATACATGTAAAATATAATGTAGCCCAACTGGAGATCCATTAAAAACATTGTTCCACTTACACAGCATATTTAATTTCCAGCCCATGGAATAGTCACTTCTTTTGAGACACACTGGAGGCAAGCGTAGTAGCTCCACCTCCTTAAAGGCTTTTAAGTGAAATGTACTTTCTCGAAATTGCGTTGTTTTCAACAGAAAGTATGTAATAAATGTAAATAAATGTAAATTCAAAATCACTTCCTTGCCTCAAAACTTTACTGTACATAAATATGAATCTGACCGATTTCAGTCAAATGTCTATGGCAGATTACATTGTTTCAATGGTAGTTGTATCGGGTTATGTATTCACGAATGTGCGAGAAAATGGGGATAACATAACGATATAGAGACAACGCTAACAATTTACATTCATGCATCTGAGGGGTGGGGGTGGAGGGGGTTTCTAGTTTTCTTACCCCCTCCTTGTTTTCGGTTTGCAAGCTCCATCTACCTCCACACCCCCATCTACCGTACCTGGGTGGGGGCGGGGTGCGGGGGACATTGCTAGCATTTCTACTAGCAATTGTTTTATTCCTCGAAACGAAACGTTCTACAGTTTACAGTACATCCAGTTACTGGACAGATCGGAGTACACGAAAAACACTTATAGTGATTATGAACTTTCTATTATACAGTATACACCACTTTTTAGGCACTGTATTTTGCCAATGTCTAAATATGCACGATCTAAAAGTGGTGTGTACTGTTTTATTAAAACAAACACATTTTAATGACAAAACAAATACCTTGATCATGGACCTCCAGCAGCAGACAGTAATCCTAAATCCAACTTGCAACAACATGTCAATTTCACGTGTCAAGTTATGTCACGGTGACCTGTCAGTCACCAACACTGCATCGTGTTGACACATAATGGGACGTTATTTCGTCCGGTAAGGTATTAGTTTTTACATAGTCTACGGTATGAAACACTGTACGCGTGTTGTTAGACTCCATAGGTACCCGTAGTGCTCGCCGACGTAGCGCGCCCAATTTCGGGTGTAAAAAAATGGCGTCTGTTTTAATTGAAAATTCGTAAAATAGTCCGTAAAATACAAAGAAATATTTCATGTTCGCGGAGTTAAAATATGAACAGAACTGATATGTTATAGGTCCGTGGCGTTCCTACTGCAATAAATACAAATAAATACAAATTCGGAGGTATAATAAATACTGGATGCACTCCTATTAGCAATTTCAGTCTTAGTGGAACTGACACTAATCAAAAGATACAGTAGGGAATAACCCTCCGCCCAGAAAATCTAATTTTCTTAGTAAATACGTTAGGTCGCTATTAAGTATTATTATTGTTTAAACGATTTATACGAAGCAAAAACGCTTTATTGATAAATTTACTTAGCATAAGTATTTCTGATTTGTTATTACTTTGAAGGAGAAGCGTACATTTATACATACTAGGTCTATGTCTATAGAAACGCTTTAAATACACTGTTCTTAAATCTGAATACAAGGGACATATAAACACAAAATGATACTCGTCTTCTACTTCATTTGTAACGCAAAGCTGACATAAACGATTATTTCTTTCAATTCTTTCTCTGCGGAATCGACCAGAATGAATGCGTAAATGATTATAAGCGTAATTTTGATAGAGATGTTCGTAATCTTCTAGAGATAATAATATCCAAGTAAGATTCAAATGCAGCATAGAGATGTCAGAGTTGTCAGAGTTGTCAGAGTTGCTGTATTCATGATTTTTCTTTTCTTTTTTTTTCTTTTTCTCCTTATATGTCAGAACTGCCGTATATTATTTATTATTATTGTTAATACATTTTTATTTTTTAAAGATAAAAGTTAACTCATATTTGTTTATTAATATTTTAATTTTGTAATGACTTATGATAACGCATTAAATTCATCGAAGTTATCCCGGTCTTCATATACATAATATTTAAATTAATAAAGTAATTCAATTATTTACCCTAATTGCTTTCTATAAAACATATGAAACATCTTTAATACTTTTTGTATAAACATCTCATGGAATTATTTTTACTCTTCTTTAAATCAGATTTTTAAAAAAAAGTCGTTATTATTATTATGGATGGATTAGTTGATTTGATAATTAATGGATTGGTCATTAGATCTGATTTACTGGGTGGTTGATAGAGTGATTGATTGACTGAATGATTAATTGATTGTAAATAGATAGTCTGATTGATTGATTGACTGATTGATTGATTGATTACTAAATGACTGATTGATTTATTGATTATTTGATTGATTGATTGATTGATTGATTGATTGATTGATTAATTGATTGATTGATTGATTGATTGATTGATTGATTGATTGATTGATTGATTGATTGATTGATTGAATGACCGATTGATCCATTGATTGATTCATTCATTGATTATTTGAGCGATTATTAATATTTGAATGGTTTACAATATGACATAGATACCTCTTTGCCATTACCGTTTTTCATGTTTTCCTATATTATATACCTCTTTTAATAGAATAAGACTGATTTATAAGTGCTGAATTCTCATTATATACGCACTACACTTAGATTAGTAGACATGCAGAGAAGTTTTGAATTCTGCATTTACTTAGTTTTCTTTTTGTACTCTGGTGTTACCTCCATGCCCACCACACATTGTTTTTCAATTTATGTAAATGACTAATGTGAAAATATTATCTGTTAATTGCCAAGATCTTGGGTCGGCTGAAAAACGCTTAGATGTTTTTAATTACATTAAATCTAAAAAATGTCATATATATTGTTTACAAGATGTACATTCAACATCAGCAACAGAGAATTTGATTCGTGCACAATGGGGCAGTGAATGTGTTTTTAGCTCTGGAAAATGCTAGAGGAGTAGCCGTTCTATTCAGTAAAGAATTAGACTTCAAAATTCACAATTATATTTCAGACCCAGAAGGGAATTTTCTTATTATAGACGTATCTGTGGATACCAAAAGGTTTACATTAATCAATCTTTATGGCCCAAATCAAGATTCACCTTCTTTTTTCAGAAATATCATTTCAAAAGTGGAAGATTATGAAAATACTGATCTTATTTTTTGTGGTGATTTTAATTTAGTCCAAGATACCGAGCTTGACTACTACAACTATAAACACATTAACAACAAAAATGCACAAAAAACAGTGTTAGACATGTATGAAAACAATTTAATTGACTCTTTTAGAGAATCTCACCCTAACCTGAGAAGATATACATGGCGCAAAAAAAAATCCTCTTAAACAAGCTAGACTTGATTTATTTTTGGTTTCGGACTCCCTACTTTCATTTATAAATAACTGTATAATTGATACCAGCTATAGGTCTGATCACAATTTGTGAAAGGCAAACCCTTATGGAAGCACAATAATTCCTTATTAAAGGATTTAGACTATTTACAAACCATTAACAACAAAATAACTGATATTAAAAGTCAGTATGCGTGCCCTGTCTATAATATGGAAAATATTGATAATTTGCCAAATGACCAAATACAGTTTGTGATAAATGATCAGCTCTTTTTAGATACTTCACTTATGGAACTTAGAGGAAAGTCAATTTCTTACTCAAGCTACAAAAAGATGCAAAATGATGAACTAGAAAAAAAACTAATAAAACAAATTCAAACAATAGAAAACGATCTGACACCTAATAAGACAGCCTTACTTCAACAGTTAAAAAATGAACTTCAGAAACTGCGAAAAATAAAAATGAAAGGAATTTTAATTCGGTCACATGCAAATATAATTGAAGAAGGAGAAAAGCCAAGTATTTTTTTCTGTAATTTAGAATCCCATAATTTCACTAGTAAAATTATCCCAAAAATTGAAAAAGAAGATGGAACTATTATAACTGATCAATTTAAAATTTTGGATGAAACAAAATCATTTTATGAAAACTTGTATTCCACCAAGGACTCAGAATTAAATAATGTTGATCTCAATCAAGATTTTTTTAACTTCAAAGTACCTACCCTTAATGAACAAGAATCAAAATCTTTGGATGGCTTTTTAACATATGAAGAAGCATCAAGTTCTCTATCATCCATGCATAATAACCGTTCACCCGGAACAGATGGCTATTGGGCGGACTTCTTTAAAGTGTTTTGGGAAAAAAAAGTTATTTTATTGATCGAGCTATCAATTATGGTTACACAAAAGGGGAACTTTCAATAACTCAGACAGAAGGAGTCATAACTTGTATTCCAAAAGATAACAAGCCAAGACAATTTTTAAAAAATTACAGACCCATATCTCTACTCAATTGTGCCTATAAAATAGCCTCAGGAGCCATAGCATACAGACTTAAAGCTGTATTACCTAAACTTATTAATGATAGTCAAACTGGTTTTATTGCAGGGAGATATCTTGGTGAAAATACTCGTTTAATATATGATATCATGCAATTCACAGAATAGCAAGATATAGCAGGTCTTCTATTGTTGGTTGACTTTGAAAGGGCATTCGACTCTTTGTCATGGTCTTTTATCTATAAAGTATTGACGTATTTTAAATTTGGTAACTCTCTAATATCATGGATTAGATTATTTTACCATAAAGCAAAACTAGCTGTTAACCTCGGAGGGCATTTATTCTCATTTTTTTCAATTGGTAGAGGTTGCCGTCAGGGTGATCCGATCTCGCCTTATATCTTTATTTTATGTCCAGAAATACTAGCAATAATGATTAAAAATAATACAAAAATTAAAGGAATAACCATTAACAACAAGCTACATAAATTATCACAATGTGCCGATGACACATCAATTCTTCTGGATGGAACAGATATTTCTTTAAATGAAACACTTCATGTACTATCTTATTATGCAGAAATTACAGGCCTTAAAGTAAATTTCGACAAAACTCAAGTTGTTTGGATAGGAAAAAAAGGATTTAGTTCAGAAACAATTAAAACACGATGGAAATTATCATGGGGAAAAAATGAATTTAGACTTTTAGGAATTAATGTTCATGTAGACTTAAACAAAATGATTGACATAAATTATAATCATAAAATACTAACAATAAAAACTCACATTAAGCTTTGGAAAGGTTGGTACCTAACTCCTCTTGGAAAAATAACAGTCATTAAAACTTTATTAATACCAAAACTTAATTACTTATTTATGTCTCTCCCCAACCCAAATGAGTCGACGATTAAACTTGTCAACAACATTTTATATGAATCAAACAAGCTGTCGTAATCAAACAATATTCTGAAGGTAGTTTAAATATGACCAACTTGCAAGCTTTTATCTTTGGGTTAAAAGCATCATGGATAAATCGACTCATTAGCAATACAAGTAGTAGTGGGTGGCACCATATCGACACTAACACTGTCAATATTAAAACTTTATGTTGTTTTGGAAAGAGGTACATACAGCAAAAATTAGTTACAATGAAAAACATGTTCTGGAGAGATGTTTTAAAGGCTTTTTATAATATCATGGAAAATAGTACTATATCAACAAATCAACATTTTCTGGCAAGTCCACTTAATTATAATACAAACTTGATTATAGGAGGTAAAACCTTCTTTATGAAAGAATGGTATGACAAGGGAATTTATCTTATAAATGACCTTTTTAACACTGATGGACATTTGTATTCCTTGGATGAATTTAGTACCATATATAAACATAAAACAAATTTCATGACTTTCAATGGAATTACAGCATCATTTAAATCCATGGCAGGTAACAAAACGATAACATACATGGACATAACTCAGAAATTATTCGAACCAACACTGCGATTAAATATCACACCATTCTTAAAAACAACAAAAGGAAGTAAAGAATTTTACTATATACTTAATAAAAATACAGAACAACCTTCTTCTAAACTTAAATGGGAACAAAATTATAACATAGAGCAAGAAACATGGAAGGAAATTTAAATGGCACCTTTCAAATCAACCTCTTGTTCTATATTACAGTGGTTTCACATAGAATTATCAATAGAATGTTACCTACAAGAAAATACTTGCATACCATAAATGCAATAGATAGCCCTCTATGTCATACCTGTCACCAGGAAGAAACATTGGTCCATTTGTTATGGTCTTGTCCTGATACACAGAACTTTTTACATCAAGTAAATAATTGGTTATACACTAAAAGTGTTTTAATTCCATTCACTGAGGAGTTATTTATTTTTAAACATTGGAAATAATATGTCTACAGCTGATCTCAGTGTAATACTTGAAATCAAGTACTATATATTTTCTTCTAAACGCCTAAATACACCACTCTCTATAGCAGCCTTCAAAAACAGACTTGTGTACTGTTATAAAACACGTAAAGAAATAGCCATTATGAACAACAATCTAGAACCTTTCTATCAAAACTGGCAAAAATACAAAGATATTTTCGAACCTTCCTAAAATAAACTTATTACAAAATGAGTTTTTGTAAAATTTTGTAATTCACTGTATATAATATTCATCAAATAATGGGATAAAAGGTAATAATATCTGAATAAAAAGTGTTTACATAGGCCAATTTAGCTGAACCAAGACCGCATCACTTTTAAAGTTGATATCATTTTAATCAATTCTCATATGTTTCCTGTTGAGAGGGGCTGCATGGGGGTTAGCATACAGAGTAAGAAAACTTAGATCTTCACTATTTGTTTCTCTATTGTTTAACATGCTAAAATACTTCCCCTTAATAATAAAAATATTAACTGCATCTATTGCAACGTGTAGTATAACTATTTGTTTACATTTTATCTAATAATGATAATATGCTTGTACTTTGTGCTCATACAATGTATGAATCTTCATGAATTTTTAAGATATACCATTATATTTGTAAGGTGTGCGGTGGGATGGTCCTCCCCGACCCATCACACACCTATTTACGGGGAGAATAAATGGGTCACCCAAGTGGTGATCGAAAAAAAAAAAAAAGATTCAAATGCTAAGTTTTCTTGAACTACCTTATACAACATAAGTACCTGATTCGTATCAACTCTGGCCCTAATTTTTGTAAACATTCATCTAGTAGTCTTTGTTTATTTTCTACATTTTGGTCCTTCCAAACATACATAAAACCATATTTCTCTAGCAACATTTAACCTTAAGAAACCAGTTTGTATTTCCCTTTTCTACGTCTTGTAACGAAGACTCTCTAATGTATTTTATAATGATATTTTCACTATTGCATATTTTTAACCAGAACTTGATAATACGTACATATCTAGTTATATAAAGTAAAAATCTTCCCAGTTCCCCATAAACAGCACAATTGCTTGTGGATAGTCTAACTCCCAATACTTGTTTACAGAACCTTAAATGTAATTTTTCCAATGGTCTAGACTTTGAGAAGCCCCAATCTTCGCTCCCGTAATTTATAGTTGATGAAACAAATGCATCAAATAGTTGTAAAGCTAGTTTCGGTTTAGTCTCATGTATAAACAACAGTATAATTGTAATTAAAGATTTATTAGCTTTCACAATTCACTCTATATTATCTATATTAGTTATATAGAGGAGCTTACATGAGTGACTGTGTATTATTGATTTTAATAGACGATTTGGATAAAATGACAGGGCACGAGGCTCTTGCCGAGTATCCTATCTTTTTATCCAACGAGTTTATTATAGTCAATAATACACAGTCACGAATGAAAGATTCTATTTATCACATAACACAACTACGACGTGAAAGTTTCACTTTAATGTTGTCAATTTTCCTTATAAACGGCAGCAATTCGTTTTGTTGTTTACATGACGTCGCTACGTTACGCGGCTGTAACTGCGTTCGCCCTACAAATTATGCGACACCTCAAACCAAATTTAACGATACTAACATTCATTTTATGACGTAAGATTTCAAATAATAATAAATAATTAAGGCGTCCGAACGTACCGTATGATATACCATGCAAACAATTGGGATTAAATGCTTTACTGTATAGAAATACAGTGATTCGGTCCTCATTTGCATCTGTAATGCACTAGTGTACACTAGTGTATTACGAGAAATAAGTCATGGCTTTATTGCACTCCCAGAAGCGATGTTATGTGATATGCGGCCTGTTAATGTGTTACTACAAAGCTGAATATTGTACTTGAGAGCAAAGCCATTCTTAACACATATAACTACATTTCTACAACTGATTCTAATAACTACCCATAAAAGAAACATGTCACCTGTTTTATTTTAATTATTAAATGACAATTCCAGTATAAAGGGAGGATACTCGTACTTCCTCACTGTCAACAAAGAATGTATATTACTGTATAGTACGCCCTACATGTAACAAAAAACAATATGGGTAGTATGTAATGTGTATGTGGATGTGTGTGTTATTTAGACGACATATTATGACCCAAATAATTTTGCATTTTAAAAAAGTCGGTATAAATGTAGCATTCACAAAACACAGTCAACCAAAATCACGCATACAAAACAAGTATCAATTACGAGGAAATGTAGAAACAGTGTGCACTGTAACACCGTATATAGCTCATTCCGTGTGAGAATGTGAGAGAATGCATACATAAAAAGCTTACTGATGAGCTATATACGGTGTTACAGTGCACGACATCATAAAATAAGAAGGTTGACAATAAGTGTACATCCTTGGAACTGCCAGTGGCAAAAATGTCCCTGAGTTTATAAAGTCAGGTTCTACGGTGCAACAAACCCCATTCTTACACTTTTGTCAGACGAGACAAGACGGGACAGTTTCAGTAAAGAAGTCTTCGCCAAGCTATATCCTGTAACGAACTGGGACTGGAGGCGAAATTGAACAGTGATTGTTGTCAATCTAAATAGAGATGAAAACCTTCATAATGGGTCTTGTCTTGTCGTGCCATCAATGGTTTATTCTCTTGTTGCTCTGGCTTCTGCCAAGTCATCGAGTACCTTCATTGTGGCTTTCTAGGCTTTTGTTTTTTTGTATTTATATATACACTAGCATCTAGGTGTTTTACTTATATTGCCTTTTAAGGCTGCCTTGTAAGTTAGAGATAATTTCGTGGCGGGGATTTCTTTATTTACACTGTCCCGTTTAATTGGGATGACAATAGGGTAAGTGTGAGGTTTAGTGCACCCTAGAACCTGGTTTAAGCCCCCAATGGCCTTTTTCGCCACTGACCGTTCCAATGCGGAAGCCCTATTGTCAACCCTTTTGTGTTTGTGATGTCGTTTGCATTTTTTATTACTTCTGCCTTCTCGTTTGTCTGTTTGCGTGTTTGTTGTTTTTGTGTTTTGTGGTTGACTGTCTTCATTGAATGCTACTTTCCCTGTCCGATTTTTATACCTTTCTTTTTTTTCAGTTTCATATGAAATTTCCGTATGCATTAAATTAAGTCGGATGTTACCTTCCCGTTTAATTAGTGTTAATGAAAGTCTTCGGCCTGGAACGCTTTATGACTCAGCAGCGTGTTAATGCTTATCATCAATTTAATTTTAATAGGAATTATATTAATAAGATTTAATTCAAATAAAGTGTACTATCCCAAAACAATTATGTATTAGAACCTTAACGCATCATACATGAATTACAGTTAATGATGTATACAACAAAAGGAGAAAATGTCCTATAGAAATAACAGCACCCAAACGCAATGGCACCGTAGGTCCGCACTGCAGTACAAACAAAGATCAACTTAGATATGCAATGAAAAGGACAACACACAACACATATAGCGGTGAAGGCAGGGTTATTAACTTGGAACGGTCAGAAGGCAATAGGCTTGTTAGCTTAAATCGATTTGATGTACAATTACACAATGCGGACTTGCCATAAAGCTGGTGAATCACTTAGGCTTCTATTAGATAATGTTTTCGTTTCTATACAAATTGTTGGTATCCCTATTGATACGAACTGTGCAGAAGTTATGACCCCATCATTTTGCAACGCACTGCATGATTGGTGGTGAACGCGTTTAAAGGTCGCCACTATGCTTTTCTCTTTAATTGTGCGATGACCGGACAGATTGTGGACCATATGATGACGTCTACCTAAAGCCCAAAAGGACAGTGACGTCTGATGTTTGTCCAATCTTGTCTTGTCGTGCCCTCAATGGTTTATTCTCTTGTTGCTCTGACTTCTGCCAAGTCATTGAGTACCCTCTTTGTGACTTTCTAGGCTATTGTTTTTTGTATTTATATATACACGAGCATCTTTGTGTTTTTTTACTAATGCTGCCTTTTAGGTTAGAGAATAGTTCATGGCGGGGATTTGTTTATTTACACTGTCCCATTTTATTGGGATGACAGTAGGGTAAGTGGGAAGTTTGGTGAACCCTAGTACCTGGCGGTAGCCCTATTATCAACTATTTTGTGTTTGTGATGTCTTATTTGGCCTTTAATTTATCTTTAAAATGTGTTCTTTGTTTCTGTGTGTGTTTGTGGTTGATTGTCTTCCTTGAATGCTACTTTTGCTGTTCGACTTTTATATCTATACTTATCACAACCCGTCTTTTATGGAGATGTGATTTAAAAACTCAGGAAGATTATCGGGCGTAAGTTATTTATTAGAATTATTAGAAAATTTATAAACAGGGGTTACGAAGTATTCTGCGGCGCACTACTTGCTTAGTTGTAGACTTTCTACAGTTTGCAATTATGCTTTCCTCTTTGAATGTGCAACGACCGGACGACGGTGGACTCTATGACAACGTGTTCCTAAATCCCCTATGGCGGGAACCGCTTTATGTATCTCCTTCACCACACCGTTTTGTCGTGCCCTTTTGTCGGTTTTCCCCTTGATGGACTTGAGACAAGTCATCGAATACATATGAGATCAGCCTCTTAGGTTTAACTGATTTTTTATGTATTATATACATGAACATGTCTGTGTTTTTCTTTATTACACCTAGCTATGCTTTCTTAAATATAAGGGTTAACTCGACGGGGATTATTTTTCTAGTACGGAAAGACAGTAGTGGATAAAGATTCATGAACGGGACGTTGAATTTGGTATTACATAAGTTGCTATCTCTTGGATGAATACTAATATGTACATATAAATCTGGTGTTAACGCGTACGTCACATTTACCGCGCATGCGCAGACAATTTTAGAGACATTTTGAGGACGCCATTGTTATTGCAGCACAGTCGAATATCGTGAGCATTTCGATTGAGGATATTAAACGAATTGCATTAGAGCTCGTGAGTAACGGTTGTCCAAAAGTTCGCGACGAAATGTAGGTACGTGTATATGTTGTGAGTTTTGAGATGATGTATTGGTTAAATGTGTTTTTGTCTCAAGCGCTCTCGACTGCCTGTGGTCAGTCGCGACTGACTGTCAGTCGTGATGAACTTGAAAATGCAGAATGTGTGTGTACAGTTTTGAAATTCTGGTTTTACTTGGACGGTTTAGGGGAAAGTTTGATGTGATTGGTGTGTGTATGAAGAATTAATTTACCAATGTGATGTATAAACTTGTGATCTAGGCCAACTGATGTTGTTGTTTTTTGTGTGAGTACGCATGCGCGTCAGGCGATTTTGTCAGTTTAGGAAGCCGGCATTGTTTTTGTCGTGTTTGAGGAAGTATTCAAGGCTGTTTCAGTTGAGGTGAAAGGTAAGTAGATGTGATATTCTGTTATTGTGACGGTTGTAAATGTAGTAATGCGAAGAGAAGTTCGGGTACCTGTGAAGCTTGTTAGTTGTATGCGAGTGTGCATGCGTCGAGTAAGTAGCGTTTGATCTGTCACTCATGTTTGTTGTGGAAGATCTGTCACTCAAGTTTGTTTTGGAAGCCATCTTGGAAGCTGCAGTGCTTTTGTATCATATGGTTGTATTCGAGGAAGTGTTAAATAAGATTTCACTTGATTGACATTGTAAGTAGATGTGGAATTGGTAAGGAAAATATATATGCATTTGAGAAATGGCTGTGAAATATTTAAGCTTGCTAGGCTAGTGCATAACATTTTCGACGGGAGGGTTGTCCTAATACTCCTATGCCTATGGCTATGTATTGAGGCTTTGTGTAATTGCCTGAAGGTATGAGGTGTGTTGATGCAGTAAAGGGGGTCACGTGCTCCTGAATACACACAGCTTTTGTTATGTCTGGCATTGTATATGCTAAGTGTCAAGTAAACAAAAGATGATTGGGGAGTTAGTAATTAAAGTTTGGTTTATTGCCCAATTTGTTCATGAGTAAAGGAGAGCGGTATCGTTGATTGATGTTTGTCATGGGGAGAATGACGGGTTTTAATTGATAATTCATTTCAATGTTTATCATGTATTAGTAGAATGAGTTTATGCGCAACTGTGTTATTCTAAGTATTCGGATATGCACAGGTACGTGTTTTGTCTTGTGCACTGCAATAGCAGCAATTGGACAGGGAACTAGAATTTTCCTTTATGATTATCCACTTATTGTGTGTCAGACTGGAAAAATAACCCAAAGCAGAGAATGTTGGGCTGCTGTTAATGTCTATAATGGGGAGATAATTATATCAAATATTCTCACCTTTCAGCAGGCCTCGTACTAGTCCTAGCAGTGTTGGTGAAGCCAGTTGATTTTGTTCCCTCCAGCGAGAACTTGTTGAAACCGTGCCACCTGACTTAGGTATGTTACAAGCGATTCAATTTTGTTGCTTATATATATATATTGCATGTGTTCATGTTGTTTTGCCTCTTTGTGTGCCAGGGGCACAAATTCGCAGTCGGCCGTGGCGAGTAAAAAATGGTCTGTGCGGCCAGAATTTGAATTCCATGCGGCCATGTGGCAATCAAAAATATTCAATAAAAGAAAATGAAAATGGGTAATCATTGGACACAAGCATTAAATTTCGAGGACATTACCGGATAGATTTTGCTTTTGTGCTGTGAACTACATACTTTTGGCCAGAACACAAACGGAAACCCTTAACAAAATAACAACGAAGCAAGTGTTTTCTTGTATTTTTCCAATTTTGCTAAATAGTTATGACTATTTACTGCATTTAATCGTTTAATAAACTATGTAAGAACAATTGCCTTGTTGTTCTGTTTCCTAGTAAAACGTTTCTCGGACGATTGGTTAATGGAGTTCCCTCGTCTGGATTCCAATTTCTCCCGTCGAAACGAGCGGCAAATCAACAAGCCCGTTGGGCTTGTGTTCTTGGATATCGGGCAAGCCTGGCAGGCATTTTAGCATTGTCGGGATTGTGCTAATTTTGTCCACTGCTTTGCGCTTCGACTGTTAATTTAAACTTAGATATCCATGAGTACAAGTAACATTTGCTGGGTGTTCTTGGATATTGGGCAAGCCTGTCAGGCATTTTACCAGTCTCGGGATTGTGCTAATTTCGACGGCTGCTTTGCGCTTCGAATGTTAATTGAAACTTGGATGTCCATGAGTACAAGTAACATTTGCTGGTATGTAATCAACTTTTCAACAGACAAGGCAGTGTTTATTCTACACATGATCATAAATGTGTGTTGTAAATTGAAGGGGATATCATTCGGTTTGACTTCTGGTTCTTTGGTATTCTAAAATGCGGCGCCTTTTGATTGCTAAAATGCGGTGCTTTTAGAAATCATCAATAATAAGGCTGTGAATGATGTTGATAGAAAAGGTGTCATACATTAATTATAAAAGTGTATGTCAACATGAAATATATCTTACACAAGAAGACATTGATTTACAAATATCTAATATGTTTTACTGCTTTAATACAATAATTTACATACGCAGTTGTGATCATTTATAAAACAAGTCAGTAACACTACTATTTATAAGTAAATACATAACTTGCACTTAGAAGCCTTAAGTTTTTGTGTGGCTTTACATGTTAAACAAACGGATAATAAGTCAGACCTCGTGCAAGTGTAAACAAACTTTGAGTTGTCGAATGCAAAATTTGTTTGTTTGATTTTGTCTTTGTTTTAAAATAAACAGTTCCATAGATTAAAAATACCTTCATCAGCTCTAAAGGTTTTACAGAGTTTTCTTTCACACACTGGTAACATTTAGTTAGTATACGTATATGTACATATGCTTTACGGTAACCCTCTGAATACAGTGCCACACGCTTGCTGTTTCTACGGTAGCTAACTCAACATGCAGAAAGGAATGCATTATGTAATAACATTTCTGACAGTAGTCAGTGCAGTCAATTTTTAAAAGTGTGGGATATGCAAGTGTCAATGTCATGGAATAGATAGTTGGTGTCATACGTGTACACATGCATTGTTTTGGCTCGCGCAAGCCTGAGGTATTTTAGGGAAGTTTGCATACTGCGTCTTCAACTGCAGGAGTAGCATGTATATCACGAAATATCGGGAGGCGTTTCATGAACGTAATGTGTTACTGGAACAGCCTGACGTCATAGCAATCCATTTCCGTTTTGATCCGGCCATTAATCCATTTTGGTTTCTTTTGTGCAGCAAGAGTGCTCCAGTTAGAACGAAACAATTTATCGTAAGTAGAATATGTGCAAGTTTACACTCTCCACTGTCATACGTGTTAATAAAGTTAGCACACATTTTTAGTTTATGAATGTTTTGTGTTGTCACGGATTGATCTACATGAATTAGTCTTGATTATGTTCGACGCCTGATAATTTTGTAAACAAGCAAGCGTCGTAGATGATCTAGACTACGTATTTGTTAATCATTCTGCATGTTTAAAAAATCGAGTGAACAATTGGAAGGTTGTTTGTGCATAAACATTCCCTGACGTTTCTAGTCGTCGTTTGCATATTTGGTAATTTATAGTATCTAAACTAAAAGAAGAACAAAATACCAAGACGCAGACGTGAGAATCAATCAGACCCTGTGTATACTGAATGTGTCTAGGATATTTGTGTATGACTCATGTTTCAGGAGACTTCCAGACATATTTTTCTTGAATGTTTATCTTTCGAAACATCTTGTGCTCTTTTGTTTCCATATAATTTTGGAAAGTTAACCCTGCGGTCGCCAAGTGTTAAGCATACTTGACTCGAGTCCAAGAAATCACGTGTATGATTTCCAGTGGGGTCACATCCCGGATTTCTCAAACAAACTCCCGCAGTATCTTACTTGGGCATGGTAATGTGAATATAGGTCATCCTTCGGAGGGATTTAAAGTAGTCTGTCCAGTGTACAGGGAGAACTATACCCTGTGCAATATCTCTCTGAACTTCTATGTTAAGCAGTGATACAAAACCAGGGCCCTATATGAATTATATAGAGATTATTTAACTGCTGGAATCGATTATAGGGAAAGAGGTAGGCGTGTAGTTTTTTTCACGAACGGGCGCATGCGTGTGAGTAAAATAAAACAAAGCATATCTACCATCTAGTAAAGGATTACCCATAGTCGATCCCAGCAGTTAAATAATCTATTTATTACATTTTAAATTACGTTTTTTTCAAACAAATATTCGCTTTATTGAACGTTATTGGCGGATGATGTTGACGTCGGCAACACTTTATTGACGTCGTGACTCAACGTCGCAACGTTAGTTATTATTGTGTTCTGAGATAGTTATTAATATTTAGCGATAATGAATATTCTTGCTCTGAGTTCAAACACCTGCACCTCTTTTAGCCATGTTGACATACAGAGAAAGTTAAGTGATTCGGTGATGCCGAATAATTAAAAATAGACTAGACTGAATACAACATTTTTGTTCCTGAAGGATTTACTTTCGAGTGAAAAAAATAAACTTGATAACCAGTCACATTTAGCCAATCTCAATGTCTCGCTTATTTGAGAATTGAATGGAAACGGCGATGCATTCCATTTGATATTGGCCGTCTTCACGGTAATGGATAAAATATGATATGCTGACAAAAACGGTTATTTTGCGTAATTAATTTGTTAAAAATAATTGGTACGCACCAATAAAGTAATTTAATTGTGTATTTAGCCTAATTTAGGGAGTTTTAACTGGGAATTTACGCAAATACGTTGCTTATCTGTAGCTCTGTTCTGTGACGTTTTATGTCATAGAACTATACCAAGCCTAGTTGCATTGCCATTGTTGTGTACTGGTTAATGATATGGAGTTCTTTAAAGTTTTAATACACAAACTTTGTCACATTTCTGTTCTCTTGATACAATGGCAGGGATGATTAGTGCCATGTGTAGTTGTGCATGTCATTGTTGTGTTCCAGTTGAATGACTTTTGGCGGTGTTATGCCCCATTAAAGGACATAATATCATGCTTCCCATACCGGGAAAAAGTTCAGAACTTTGTAAAAATTGTATTTAAGTTAATGTAATTTTAATTTTTAAAAATTGTAAAGACTGAAATTTAAAAAAAGACAGAATGAATGCATGCATATATAATGAGAAAATACAAAAATGTAGACTCTTTTCACCATTTAGTATTTTCATTAAATGCATTTCAATATGCTAATAAATAGCAATATATTTAAAAAATGTGAGGCTAAACTGAGGCATATATACTAGTTCAACTAACACGAGTTCCAAAGAATCTAGAAAGACCGCGCTGCAAATTCAGAAATGCTACATACAACATTATTTGGAGTAATCGCACCTTTTGTATTGTTTCATGTTGATTGAACAATCAACCATAAAATGAACCCAATTCAAAAACTGCCGATTAAACACCGGTTCACACTTGCCATTGTTCCAGTTAACGCTACCATGTGTACAACTAATTAGTAGGCACTTAAAGGGACACATGGCAATCTTGCAGTATTTGAAATGGGTGTCACAATTTATATATCCAGTATCATTTTTACTTTTACCCTGGTTGCATTTAAATAAATCATATTTTAAGTATTCACTATTTCGTCTTACTATACTATAAGTTTTAATATATTAATGGTGCAATAATATAAAAAATAATAATATGCAAAAACAAATGGCTTAATACAATACTTACAATTAACATTAATGATAAAAACTAACGGGGCGCTGCTAGTTTTTGAAAACTCAAGATTGCCATGTGTTCCTTTAACACTTATCAGTGATCGTAAAGTTCAAAAACACAGACGGGCTGAGTATCTCTGGCTAATTCGTAAGCAAACATTTTCAAATTTTCTGTTTTGATCAGCCATTTTGGCCGCTAGAGGGCGTCACATTATTTGATGTTTTACCCGGCTCGATCACGCAGTTAAATATGTGAATAATGTCACAACTTTATATGACAGATAATGTTGAGCGCGGGGACACAAACAAGTTGATTGACAGCAAGAGGCGTAACAGTGGGCGGAGTCATTGCAACTACAATTTGGTTTTCAATAAACGCTGGTTTTCAATAAACGCTGACATAATTAGTTTATCGATCTAAATTGATTGTCAATGAAATGTGAACCTCAAATTGTACTTTTGCTTTAATGCTTGTCCAGACCGTATTTTCAATACTATAACACTAAGTCTTAGAGATAGCAAACTTGGTATTTAGATACATCTTGGGATAGCGATGTGTCGCGTACCAGAATAATGTAATTGTGACCTTGACATGTGACCTCTGTCATAGAAAATGCTTGTCCGGACCATATTTTCAATACAATAACACTTAGAAATACCAAACTTGGTATGTTGATACATCTTGGGATAGCGGTGTGTCGCATACCAAAATAAGGTCACTGTGACCTCTGTCATACCCCAAACATTGTGAGAAGCATCAGTATGAAGTGGAACTGCGCATATACATGAAGTCATGGGTTATGCGTTTGCAAGGGTATTAATAACCTTCTGTGATAGTTATGGCTTCCCCACACAAAGTCTGGAGGGGAGCCATATTGATTTTGTGCTGTCTGTCTGTCTGTGTCACAAATGATGTCCGATCAATAACTAGAGAATGGTTGGACCTATGGTCCTCAAATTTAGAGGGATGGTTGATCATGACTATTAGATGACCCCTATTGTTTTTTGGGTCACTAGGTCAAAGGTCAAGGTCGCGGTGCAATTGACTATCAAACGATTCGAATCAATAACTAGAGAATGGTTTGACCTAGGGTCTGCAAACTTGGAAGGATGGTTGGTCATGACCAGTAGATGACCCCTATTGATTTTGGAGTCACTAGGTCAAAGGTCAAGGTCGCAGTGACATTGACTATCAAAACGATATCCGATCAATAACTACACAATGGTTAGACCTAGGGTCCACAAACTTGGAAGGATGGTTGGTCATGACCAGTAGATGACCCCTATTGATTTCGGGGTCACTAGGTAAAGGTCAAGATCGTGGTGACAGTGACTATCAAATCGATGTTCACTAGGTCAAGGTCGCGGTGACATTGACTATCAAACGATGTATGATCAATAACTAGAGAATGGTTGGACCTAGGGTTCTTAAACTTGTAAGGATGGTTGGTCATGACCAGCAGATGACCCCTATTGATTTTGAGGTCACTAGGTTAACGGTCAAGGTAGCGATGACATTGACTATCAAAACGATGTCCGATCAATAACTACAGAATGGTTGGACCTAGGGTCCTCAAACTTGGAAGGATGGTTGGTCATGACCAGAACATGACCCCTATTGATATCGAAACGATCCCCAATCAATAACAAAACAATGTCCAATCAATAACTAGAGAATGGTTGGACCTAGGGTCCTCAAACTTGGAAGGATGGTTGACCAATAAATATTACTGATTCAGGTTGTAGATACAGTCATAGGGATATTGAATATCAAAACGATCTCAGATCAATGAGAACGGTTGGACCTAGAGTCGTCAATTATGTCCGTTCGGGCAATGGGGGAGCCATACGTTTTTGTCCCATGGAAAATAACAATTTCAAGTTTTAGTTTGACATTCTTTTGATCTACATCTTTATTAATTTCGCTTAGTTTTGTACACTCTTTCTGTGATGTCTGGGCGATGTCTGTAGTGTAAGGAAACACACTTTTATTTCGGGAAAAGAGATTCAAGTTCAAGTCTTGGCAGGGACCTGACACACTGAGTTGTACATACAATTATTTTTTTCCACATCAGTAATGTTGTTTTTGTATATATTAAACATATTTTTCAACAAAATACTTGTTTTCATTTGTCACTTTCCGCCAAATCTACAACATCTCATGCACCCCACTTAAAGGGATGCAAAGGAATCTTCATTTCAGATTTTGTAGTGTCCCTTCACTTCTTCAGTTCCCTACCAATTATTCAATCTTGACCGTTAAATCTAGGTAGTAATACTCATCCTTACGGCAGGTTGTCACACGGTTATTCTTCCGTAAATCACCCCAGCAACGACTAAGCCAGTGCCCTTCAATTATTAAATTATTGCTCCCCACAACAAAATGTGGTCGGGGCGCCATGTTCATTTTGACCCCTATTGATTTTGGTGTCACCAGGTCAAAGGTCACATCCGGGCTAACATTGACTATCCAAACGGTGTCCGATCAATAACTACAGAATGGTTGGCAGAAGGGTACCCAAACTTAGACGGATGGTTGCTCATGACCAGTTGATGGCCCCTATTGATTTTGGGGTCACTAGGTCAAAGGTCAAGGTCATGTTGACATTAACTATCGAAACGATGTCCGATCAAAACTACAGAATGGTTAAACCTAGGGCCCCCAAACTTGGAAGAACGCTTTACCATTACAACTAGATGACACCTATTCATTTTGGGGTCCATACATCAAAGTTCAAGGTTGCGGTCACATTAGCTATCTAAAGATGTCCGATCAATAACTACACAACGGTTGGTCCTACGGTCCTCAACCTTGAAAGGATGGTTGGTCATGACCAGTAGATAACCTGTTCTTAGCTCCACTGATCAGAGATCAGCAGAGCTTATGCCGTTCTTAGCTCCACTGATCAGAGATCATCAGAGCTTATGCCGTGGTGCGGCGTCCGTCCGTCTGTCTGTCTGTAAACTTTTATTTGTAGCGACTACTCCTCTGAAAGTACTAAATGGATATTCATGAAACTTTACAGAAATATTCCCAATAAAGTCTAGTTGATCCTAGCCAAAATTCATGTTGATGTGAAATCCAAGATGGCCGCCAAAGCAAAATATATATTTTTAAAATACAAGTTTGTAGCGATTACTTCTTGAGAACTATAAGTGATATTGATACGGGACTTTTTCTAAAATGAAACAGCATGACATGATGTTGGTCCTTGTCAAAAATCGTTCTGATTCGATGTTAAACATAGTTGTCAGTGGCCATCTTTGTTTACATAGATTTATATAATGAAAACTTGTAGCCACTACTCCTCTGAAACTACTAAACGGATTTTCATGAAACTTCACAGGAATGTTGCTCTTCATGTCTAATTGATTCTAGCAAAATTTCAGATCGGCCAGAAATTTTAGATGGCTGCCACAGTTAAAAAAAGATTTAAAAAACATAAGTTTGTAGTGACTACTTCTTGAAAATTATAAGTGATATTGATATGTGACTTTTTCTAAAATGATCAGCATGACATGATGGTTATTCGAGTTGAACATTATTTTGATTCGACGTTAAACATGGCTGCCAGTGGCCATCTTTGTTTACATAGAGTTCTATCATGAAAACTTGTAGCGACTACTCCTCTGAAACTAATTGATGGATGTTCATGAAACTTCACATGATTGTTGCTTTTCATGTCTAAATGATCTTAGCAAAATTTCAGGTCGGCCGAAAATTCAAGATGGCCGCCATGGCTAAAAATAGATTTTTAAAAAATAAGTTTGTAGTGACTACTTCTTGAAAACTATAAGAGATATTGATATGGGACTTTTTCTTAAATGATCAGCATGGCATGATGGTTATAGGAGTCGAACATCATTTTTATTCAATGTTAAACATGGCTGTCAGCGGCCATCTTTGTTTACATAGAGTTATATAATGAAAACTTGTAGCGACTACTCCTCTGAAACTACTTGACGGATTTTCATGAAACTTCACAGGAAAGCTGCTCTTGAAGTCTAATTGATCCAAGCAAAATTTCAGGTCGGCCGGAAATTCAAGATGGCCGCTACGGCTAAAAATAGAGTTTCAAAAAGCAAGTTTGTATCGACTACTTCCTGAAATCAAAATCAATCAGTAGAGCTTCAAGGTCATTGACCTCTTGTTATTTTCCGGTCACTAGGTCGAAGGTCAAGGTTGCGGTGCCCTTCACTATCAATACGATGTCCTATCAACAACTACAAACTTGATAGATCTAGGTCCTCCAACTTGAAAGGATGAATGGTTGTTCATGACCAGTACATGACCCTTATCCTTATTCATTTAAAGGTCAAGGTGCCGGTGACCTTCACTATCAAAACGATCCCTGATCCAGAACATCTACATGCAGTCCGTACTTCCCATGGTATAATATATGTGTTATACCTTTTCTTGTTATTTACACTGTCCTATAGTTTAGGGATGATGCCATGGTAAAAGTGAGGTTTGGTGCACCCTTGAACCGGTTTAAACTCCCCGGTGCTCACTTTTGCCACTGACCGTTCCCAGGTGGTACCCCTGTTGGCAACTCTTATATGTGTGTCATGTGCTTTATTACTGAATGTGTTTGTGGTGTACTTTTTGAATCACCTTTGAGTTGTAATACTTGTTGGAGTGACTGTATTCTGTGAATGCTACTCTTCCTGTTGGACTTATTATCTTTTCTTTCTTAAACATTAGTTCTTAAACGTATAATTAAAAACTTCAACATCAACGTGAACGCATTGCGATAGTTTAGTCAGGCGAATAAAAGGAACGCGATATTAAAGCGATATTAAAAACAAATTCAGGGTGAACAAGTTTCAAATTTCTCCTTTCATACGCTTATCAATTATCTCATATAATCATCCGTAATAAATCAAAACGTTATTGATGCAAAACGTTGAAGTACAATCATGTATAATTTCAATTAAATTATAAACCATATCAAAAGAGTATCTAGAAAGGGAATCCATGCTTGACTCTGCGAATACTAAACAGTGCGTGAAATACAACATTAAAACTATGTTAATGTGGTTTGTACTTATTATGAACGAGATTGTGTGAGAGCAAAATGAAATAGCAGTAATCTAAAAAAAAAATTTTAAGAAAAGTGGATGAGGTTATACATGGGGTTACACGAAAGATACGATACGAACGATGAACACTCCGCACTGAGCAATTATACTGTGGCCGTTATGGAAATGGTCGTTACGGAAATGGTTAGTGACGGTTTGACCGTTTTAAATGTTAATTGTTGTGGTTTTTTACGCATAATAGTCACTGTATGTTGCGCACTACTAAATAGAGCCTGAGATAAGCCCCTCCTTTTGTTGTGTACGATTCACTGCTGAAGTGAAAGTTCACAAAGGTCAGCATAGATTAGTTTGAAATAATATTATGCAAATATTTCATTTTCAGGAAGGACAAACCGTACAATAATCAGCAAGGATCACTGAATTTAATAAACAATAGTTTTTAATGATTTTGGAAATGTAAGCTCCAATAAAATTCATGTCAATATTTAAAGCGGATTCCATACTGTTCTACTGTTCGATTCGAAAATTATTTATACAAAAAATTAAAAGAAATATCTTATAATCTGTGAAAAAATAGCAGTTTAAAATACAGGTACATGTATATATATATGATTTATATTTATATATTCTTAAACTCACCAGGTTATTGGGAACCTATATATATACATATGATCACATAACCTCAGTTATTTTTTTATTGGGTCCGACCCATTTTACCTGTTTCAGGATAATACGTCAATTTAACAAGCATAACGAGCCTGACCCCACTGCACTAACATTGAAAATCGTTTGTGTCCTATTGTTGATCCAATAGACCTATTTTGTCCCAATACTCGTGTTTAAGAATTATTTGAGAGCAAACATGCATATATATATTCAGGTCTAGTACCATTATTTATTTCATTATTTATTTATTTCATGGTATAATGCAATATGACGTTCGTCAGTTTATAATGCATTTACTGAAAACAATTAGTAACACCTACGCATAATGTGTTTCTTTCGTGATACACGTGCAACATATATCTGACATAATTATGTAATTGGACAAAATAATGTGAAAGGCGCGTTGGAGAAACTAATGGCATGTTCTGAGTGGTATCCCAATAACAGCTGTTCAGCCTCTTTTTATCTTATTTTATTATTTTACTTATGAAGATTGCAAACCGTAAAACATTCATTGTGAAGCAAAATCAATTTTAAATGTATGTGGCATATATATGGCCTAACTATAATAAAAATCATTCAGTACTCAGTAAATATATTGAACAATAACAATAAATACGATTGCGAGACTTAGTGAGTGGTATTGATGCGTTTCTGCTGCAGAGACAATGCGTGTGTCAACCAAATTTCATTTGATGTTACTCTTGTATTGTTGGTGGGTCAAATGATTGACATATACAGCAATTGTTCATTGCACGATATCAAAACACGTTGTTTCGTTGTTGCGTTTTGTAAAATATAAATATAAAAAGTAGTCCTCAATAAAGCATTAACAAAACACTTTCAAACTGCAAATTAATAATACAGAATATATAAATAAATATAAAAGTCGAACAAGAAATGTAGCATTCAAGGACATAGTCAACCACCAGCACGCGCTGAACCTAACAACAAGTACACAGATGAAACAAGGCACGATACAGCATTATCAACATAAAAGGTTGACAACAGGGCTATCGCCTTGGAACGGTCAGTGGACAGAAACAGCGCTGGGTGTTTAAATCAGATTCTAGGGTGCACAAAACCTCACTCTTACCCTGTTGCCATCCCTATAAAAGAGGACAGTGTAAATACAGATATCTCCGCCAGGCTATATTCTCTAACAATCAAGGCAATACAAGTATAACACATACATATTCATGTATATATAATATAAAAAAAGCCTAGAAAGACAAAAGGCAAGTACTCAATGACTTGGCAGACGCCAGAGCAACAAGAGAATATTTAAGACAAACATCAAACGCTATCGTCCTTTGATGATTTAACGGTTATGTCATGAAGGTCACGTTGGTTACAATGTCAGTAATGATAATTTCAACGCATTACACACACTGAAAAAAAACTGGAAAAAAAGATAATTTTAATGACTCTATGCATTTCTCAATATGTGTTACCCTCCCACAACCACATCGTACCTGGACCTTTCGATCTTGATTTTAATATCTCGGAAACTAAGCTTCAGACGGACAAAAGGATAAGAATGCTATGTATGACAACCTACAATTACCGTTATTTAGTTTACATGCTTACACAAACAATTCTTCTTTTTCAAGATAAACGGTTTAAACATTGATGCAATATCGTATATTACAAAGACTTTGAGAAATAACAACCAGTTCTAGTATGGCCACAGTATAGGCAAAGATGCTTGTTGTTGTTGGGGTATTTTTGGGGGGTGGGGTGTTTGTATTTTTAATATATTGTTAATATTAACGTCAATGTGTTAGTGTAAAACGTACATTTGTCGAATATTCTGTGGTGTAATAATTACCTTTAGACAGTAGAATAAAACTGAGTATATTGGAGGCATGCTATTTTTATCAGTATCTTCATGTTTGAAGATCTTATCGTGTTTTCTCGTTGTTTAAAAGCTGTATCATGTTTTCAATTGTATGATGATGGTAGCTGCAAAAACGGAGTCAGTGCTTTATATAATTTATGTTCAAATTGATGTATTCGTGTTGAGAAACTAAATCAATTAGGCAACGCAATGTCAACTCTAAACAAAAGTAAATAAAACATATTAACATATATACTCAGTACATTTGAAAACGCAACACTTGGTATATGTTAAATGTCTAGAGAGTGCAAAATGTATTGTAACTGAAAGAACTAGAGCAAACATTATGCAACTATTTATCGCCATATGTTAATCTTTGTGACAAAGAGACTTGTGTACTAACATAAAATACAATCTTGATTTGAACACAAAAAAACAGCGGACTAACAATAATCAAAAAAAAAATGTTGCGATTTTAAATGAACTGTGTGTATACGTTAATCTACTCTCGGGATATGTGCCGGTATGGGGTTGGGGAGAGCGTGCTTGCGTGTGGGCGTATGCGTTCACACATCTTAGTCAAACCACTGTCAAGTATATTTTACAGTTCGATATGTTAAATCTCAAAATCTCTGAAGCGCCTCTTTTGTACACATTTTTAATATCGTGGGGAAAAAACTGTATTAAATCAACTCACCCGTGTCTGATTTGTAATATTATTGTTATGTACTCTGTTTCTGTATTTTTTTCACGGATAATTAACTTGAAACTACGATGTGAACAGAACTGCAAATGAATTGTATAGCTAACTAAGCTTTCTTGCTACTAGATACATTAAGCCTAATTATTGATTTACGGTGAAAGGATGTACCTGGGATAAATATTTAATCACGTGAATAATCTGTCTTTTCTTTTAAATTTTTAATTAGCTTTCGAACGTACACGTTTTCCAGTACTTCTTAGTGCTTCAGATCACATAAGGCGCCTATTGATCGAGACAGTTCCATTTTAAAGACGTATGAATATGCAAGCGGTATTCAGTCTGTTTTGAAGAAAAATAAACTCGATTAAGGTGACTTTTAAGGCACTGTGTTATGTGAGAGTAACGAAATTATTTGTTTAGTGTGATGCTGTGATATAGTATGTTAATAACATGCAAAGTGCGGTGCATATATAACTAAGATTAGATGGAATATTGCCGATTAAAAAAGCAAAACAGAAGTAGTAAATAGCCACCTCTTATAGCATGCATGCACAGTGAATCAGTGACAGAAACAAATAATCCAAGGAGTGCTACGCACACTAATACAAGAATATTTAAACAAAGGTTCAGAACAACTGTCTTTTCAAAAATCAGCGTGCCGCATATATCTTAAACAAATGGCACTGTGTTACCAACTTTTCAAAATGGTGGTTATCATCATTACACTTGTCGGTTTTGGAACTGGATATATGAAACTTTACCAACTGTTTACAGTCATTGGTGATACGCTGGAACAAATCGGTAGGACAACGTCATTTACTGACTTGATATGGATGCCGTACCTCATAGTACAGATATGCACAACCTTCTTCACCTTCGTTCAGATTTATTGCTTGATCCGAGAGATGTGCGAAGACAATTTTATGTATAAGCATTGCTTTAAGTTTTGCTTCGTGATGACGACTCTGATCTACTGCTTTTCTACTGTTCCCAAGTCAATGGTGAATATAATTTACCATAAGTATGATGTCACATTGCAGGAATGGTGGAATCAGATAGTGGACACGTTCGACAGCTTTTTTGCCGGACTAGGGCTTCTTGGATTCCAGATTATACTGTATATGCGTGTTATCAGACGATTATGCCGATCTATTTGTGTTTGTAGAAAACACGACAAGCATAGAGAAACTGGAAGAAAAGATGACATCGTGGATATATCAAACGATACTATTGACTATACGGATGAGGACGAGTTTCAAACTGGTTGCTGTTTGAAAAGAGGTAAAAGAAAATTAAAGCAAATACGTGTTAATAATGAAAACAGCAAAAACAACGCTGAGTCTCTTGGTGAATTAGAGAAACATATCGAACAGTCAAATGTTCCTGTGGATTTGTTCCAAACAAAAACAAAAGGTTCGGTTTTAAAACATACTTATACAAAGATGATTATGACGATTTACTCTACGGGTACTGACATGGTCAATTTTAAAACTGATCAAGTTGTTAACGACAAGGACAAAGTAGTCGGTAAAATGACGAAATTAGTTGATAGTCAGTTAGCAGGTGTGAAGTCTAAAGCCATAGGGAAAATGTCAAATCAGAGACAGCGCATAAAGGAGAAGAGTTTCCGGAATCTTGCTAGACAATACCTTTGTGATTCTTGTCGTGCCGATATTCCTGAAGGTGAAACAAATGATGTCTACATCGTTGACAAAGATGAAGAGAAAATTAATGCTAACACGGATAGCGGTAAACTTTCCACGATATCAGCTAAGACAGAAAACAGTTCGGAGCTTAACATTAGAGGAATGACTAGCCCTGGCGATGAGAAATATCAACGACGTAAAATTGAGCATATTATAGACGTTGATTCGAAAAGAATATCTTTAGAAAATAACCAGGAGTATGTAAACACAAAACATGAAAGGATTGAACGTGGTAAACAGAATATGAAGTCAGATCATATGGTTTATGTGCACTTCTGTACGAGATGTGGGACAGAAACCATGGATAACATATCTCCCGATGGAACAAAAGTGCAAACCGATTGTTGCTGGTGTCCAAGTTGCTGCGTGAAAAGTAACTCGTTTGTGTGTTCTGTGTTGAACAACAGAAAACGTTGTTTCATAATATCAATGACACTGGCGAATCTCCACTTATTAGTGTATATTATAGAACTTTTATACATATTTTGTCTTGTGTCTTAAAACCATATGTAAACCTATCCATGCACGTTATGCTAAAATTGTATTTACCTATGGCGTTTTAATGTATTGTCTACCTGTAAAATCCTTCTCAATATTATATGTGTTCTACTATGCGTATGTTGATTGGGTTATATGCAGCCTTAGAAGTAGGATAAGTGTGATGTTTGGTGCACCTTAGAACCTGGTTTAAACCCGCAGCGGCATTGTTTTTGCCGCTAACCGTTCCAATGCGGTAGCCTTATTGTCAACCCTTTTGTGTTTGTGATGTCTTATTTGGCCTTTTATTATCTTTAAATTTGTTCTTTGTTTCTGTGTGTGTTTGTGGTTGACTATCGTCATTGAATGCTGCTTTTCCTGTTCGATTTTTATGTCTATATTTACCACATCACGTTATCAAAGACAAACTTATTGTTTTCATTCAAAACACTTTCGCTAGAGGAAAAACTACATGTTTGACCTGTAACAATGTTAAAGCGTTTTTACTAAGGGCAATTTAGACAATTACATTATGTGGATGTGCCAAGAAGTTTGTAAAGCACTTATTTTCCTAAGATAATATTTTCGTTAGGTATGCAACTACCGTTCATAAAAAAAATGTTGGTAGGCTATCCCTATGGGTACAAACTGTGCAACTCTTGTCGAAGATTTGCTCTTGTGTTGCTATCAAGAAAGAGAGCTGAGTCTTTCAACCGATACCTAGGAAGATGCAATTGAAGCCTTTAATGACACCTCTCGGTATCTGTATTACATATTGCACATTGACAATCCTTTCTTTTCTACTATGGTTAATACTATTTATCTTAAAAAACTCAACAAAGCTAACATTCATGATACTGTCGCTTCTTTTCATTTCCTTCCTTCTATTGACAATGGTAAAATAATTGGTAAAATCCATGACAAGAGAGATTAATTTTGATATTGTTAATCATCTCCACTTAATGGGATTTTCCCCGACCTACTTCATATGGGGACTATGTTTCTCAACTTATTCGTATTTTTAGAGCATGTTGTCATGTTGAGGACTTTAATAGGTAAAATGGGTATACTAAAAACCTGCTCCATCAGGGAGTAAACTTCGAAAAGCAAAACTGTATTATCGTAACCCTAATCTACTTTAAAAATATTAAAGTAATTTAAGAGCTCTTCTGCGACAAGGACTAACACAACCTGACTCTATGGTTATGTGATTCACAATTTCGAAGATGCTTGGTCATAATCACTTTTATACAAGCTTTATAAACGTGTTAAAACGTTTATCAAAAGAGGTTATGACCCTATCCTTTTGCAACGCACTGCGTGTTTAGTTGTTGACCCATTTACAGTTCTCCACTATGCTTTCCACTTTGATTGTGCGATGACAGATTGTGGATCCTATGATGACGTATACCTAAATCCTCATAGGACGGTAGCGTTTGATGTCAGTCTTAAATATTGTCTTGTCCTATCTTTAACGGACTGTTCGCTTGAAGGTCTTTTCTCAGAGTCGTGACATCTTCATTGTATACGAAACAAAGCGATATTGATAAATATTGTATTTGTTATTTTGGTTGAATTAGTCTTCATGCTAAACATACTTATGCAGCTCTTTTGCTTCTTAATATCATATTTTCTCCAACGGAATTTATTGAGAATTGTATGTCCTTTGCGAAGGACCAGTAGAGCTTATTTTGTGGTATGTTGTCCGTCGTCCGTCATCCATCTCCGTTATACTTGGTTGAAGTCTTGGTACATGTATCAGTGTAAGCTCTGATAAGCTAGAGAACCATTGATATCGAATATTAAACATCAGTTCGGACCAGTAGAGCTTATTCTGTGGTATGTTGTCCGTCGTCCGTCATCCATCTCCGTTATACTTGGTTGAAGTCTTGGTACATGTATCAATGTAAGCTCGCATAAGCTAGAGAACCATTGATATCTAATATTAAACATCAGTTCGGTCCTTGGTTCAATGAAAAAGTATATATGTTGCCTTGTCAACACCCTAACAACGTCATTTTGCATCAATAGTTTGTTAAACTTAAGCTTCAAACCGATTAAAGCTCGGAGGATTTTGAAAACAGTTAAATGGTCCTTGTTTTAATGAAATATGCTATTTATTTAATGTCAACACTCAAGCACCTTCAGTTAGTTTTCAACCTTCAAAGTTTCAATATTGATAGATTACGCGTTTGGCTCAAGCAAGTGAGTAAACTTAGAATAACACATTCTTTTTACATTAAATTACAGTACTGAAATGGCTCCAATTTTCAAAGCGAAAATTCAGCATTTTTAAATTGCATGTTACAAAGTGTACCGTGATTAAACAATCTACCACACTACAGTTGTGTCCTTTCTCTAAAACGTTGCAACATTTTTTTACAAAAGATCTTGGAATTTCTTTGAAATATTATGTGGAATTAAGTGTGCAGTATAGACTTAACATAGCGAATTTTCCCCAGTTGCTTTTTTTTTTGCCTTTAGTGTGGAACACTCAAGGTTCGTATTTACTGTATTTGAAGGGGCTTCCGTACCAAGTACCAATCGCCCAATACAATTTCCGTTTAAGCTCATGTCCTATCTGTATGTTATCTGGGCCCTTCAGTTACTTGTCATTTATCACTTTAGTTCCTTATCTTTTTAGTCAATAGGGAGATACATGCCCTCTGTCCATGTAAGATGATTGTTTAGTTTTCATGTAAAAAAAAATCATATTAATATAATATAAGTACCATATGATTTCCATAATTATGTGGTAAGATTGGTAGTGTAATTGTTGATTATAATGGGCCAAAACCTAAGAATAGGTAGAAACTATATAAGAACACTGAATAGCAATGAAAAACATTCGCAATTATTTCCTTTTATTGAATCATGTTATAGAACATTTTATGCCAAAATGATACTGATTTTAAATTAATAAATCAAGGTGCTAATTTGATATTTGATAAATACTCTAGAACTGTCGTGTGTCCCTTTGAAGAAACAAAACAATATTTTATTACAAATCAGCAGATTTGAATAAGAAACAAATACGAAATCATTACACATAAAATAAAGTAGCAAGACACAAAATAATAAATATCTTCCAAAGTACAAAATTGTTAAAAGATTTATTAAAACACAAAATGAGTTTGTAAACAGCTATCCATTTGATGAAAACCCATCTATTTTACTGACATTTTATTGCTAATTCATCCGATACCTAGTGTTGCAAGGTTTAAAATGGAGGACAAAAAATAAAAATATTCAAGTTTGTGTTATTATGTTTAAGGTTACGTTAGGTCGTTGTTACGAATGTACGAGATAGCGTTCCAAACACTATCGGAATGATCAACTATTATTTATTAAATTATTATAGTAATTATTAAGTTACGGTTACATCGAACTTAAACACATTCCACAACTGCGATAGATAAAACAAGGAATGTGCCCCCCAGATAACGGTAATTGCATGCTTTATAACTGTAAAAGATAAGGGCTCCGTTTTTGCGCTGCAAAATAAAGAAATATAAAAAGATCGGACAGGGAAAATAGTATTCAAGGAGGACAGTCAACCACAAAACACAGAAACAAACACGCAAACAGACAAACAAGAAGGTAAAAGAAATATTAAATGCAAACGACATCACAAACACAAAAGGGTTGACAATAGGGCTACCGCCTTGGAACGGTCAGTGGCAATGTAGGCCACTGGGGGTTTAAACCGGTTCCAGGGTGCACCAAACCTCACACTTACCCTACTGTCATCCCATTAAAACAGGACAGTGAAAATAAAGAAATCCCCGCCATGATCTAGTCTCTAACCAACAAGGCAGCACCAATAGGCACTACAAGTAAAACACAAATATGCTCGTGTAAATATAATACAAAAAAACAATAGCCTAGAAAGCCACAATGAAGGTACTCATTGACTTGGCAGAAGCCAGAGCAACAAGAGAATAAACCATTAAGGGCACGACAAAAAAGATCATAGACAAACATCAAACGCCACCGTCCCAATGGGCTTTAGGTAGGCGTCATCATAGTGTCCACATCCTGTCCGGTCATCGTACAATTAAAGAGGAAGGCATAGTGGCGAACTGTAAGCCACTAAGCAAAAGTTGTAAGATTCATCAAAGGTCTGGGTCCAATAGAAAGTATAAAGGGCGAGGAATTAGCTGAACTTAATGATGCTCAATGAGAAAAACAGAGTTATATAATTAAGACTGAACCACAATCCAGCATAATATTTTTACAGTAAATGCTCATCATAATTATTTAATTATTTTGCTCACAATTATAATACAATAACTATTCAGGCAAATGTTATTATTCCGTTTTGTAAAGGTAACTGCTAAAGACTGGAGCTCCTTGCCAGAACACGTAAAAAACATTAAACATATACGTAAGTTCAAGACTGCTGTTAAGTTTATGGGAGATGATTATACTGGATACATACCATTACTACTAAAACCCGTAGTTACATATTTTCTGTTGTATTTCTATTTTCTTCTGAATAAATAAATTAATAAAAATCCATTTTCTTTCCATGCCAATATATTGAGATTTTAAAATGGACTCCATTGGAAATAAGCCTTAGGTCTTTCATGGGCCATCCATGGTTTATTTATTATAAATATTTATTGGGGTTTTTTTAAAGAAAAAAAAAAAAAATCATTTCTTTTAAAGGGACACAGTCCGTAAGTAAGAACCAACTAACTGTCTGACTTTTATTCAGTGAAATGTATACATGAAAACATGAGCATAGACTTTAAGAAGTTTGTAGTAATACATTCGTGAGTTTGAAAAAAAAAAGCTTTAATTATTATTTGTAAATAAAGTGGGACCAACCGTATTTACCTTTTCTGCGGTCACGTGACTGCCATTAGCGCATAAGGTGTTCACATATTATGTATTGCGTAATATGTATAGCCAGCTTAGCTCAATCGGGAGCTATGTCGACAACTTTACGCTCACGCTCACTATTATTACCGCGAGTGTAATTTTAGTTTGGGCTGCGGGTTGAAACGACCGAAGCGGTTTCTCTTTTTTTTGTACCGCGATTGAATTCCGTCAAACAGTCCTGCTTTTAATTAGTAAATTATCAATAATGTTTGGTGTGTAATGTTTGCGAACATAACTAGTGTGCGTTTTATAAGCTAAAAGTTACGGACATTGTCCCTTTAAGCAAGTGTGCTCTTAACAAATAAATTAAACTTTTATATTGAATAATACAGTATCTTAAAACATAAATTAACATTAATTTAAAATTTGACTATACTTGTATAAATTACTTATGAAATTGTATGTGTAATGTATGTGCTATGCCTGTGATATTGAACCGAAATAAATATTGTTGTTATTATTAATGAATTAACTTAAAATACTGTGAATTATAATCCCTTTACAAATAAACATGATTTTATTTTATTGTCTTAAGCATACGCTACTTCTGCACTACCTTTACAACAAATTGCCTACATTGAATGCGGTGGAAAACAGTGGACGTTTTTGTCCCATGCCTGCATGTTTCGAAATTGAGGCCCCGATAGCGAAAAATAAATGAACAGTCTAAAGTCAACTTTTGTTCGTATACAAAAACTGTGCGTATTATATTATTGCATATGAATTTGTAAACTCCGTTTACTTTGAGTGTAATAGGAACCGTCAATATTCGCCCGTATTGACGTGCCCATATTGACGTGCCCGTATTGATGTGATGTAAAGTCATTGTACCGGAACTACTATTTTGCAAACTCGCTAGGGATGGTGCAATTCGCCGTTCATGTCACAGGAAATGTGTCATGTGATGTAAAGATTATATTATTTTTGTTTCATTGTGAAAACGTCTCACGATGTTTCAAATAAATGTGTTTAATGGAAATTAAATGTTAAATCCTATTGTTTTGTTCTAATTATGCGTTTTTGTATTAAAAATGTTGACTGAAACTTCTCCAAAGGATCAACCCGCATAAGGCGTGTAGACCCGACAAGATCCCGGCAGGTCTTCTCAAATACTTGGCTGAAGAACTGGCGCCAATACTCATTGATATATTCCAGCGTTCCTTCAGCTGCGGTGAGGTACCAGATGACCGGAGGACAGTCGATGTCACGGCCGTGTTCAAGTCAGGCCAGCAAATAACGCCCTGTATCACTGACAAGCTTGTGCTGCAAAATCCAGGAACACATCGTGGTTTGCAACAGCATGGACCCCCTGGATAAACATCGGATTCTTACAGACTGTCAGCATGGGTTTCGGGCGCGTAGAATCGGTGAGACGCAGTTGCTTACTTTATTCCAGAAACTGACCGAGTCCATTGACAGAGGCACACAGATTACCTAATCATACTCGACTTTAGTAAGACTTTCGATCGAGTCCCTCACCTACGCCTTCTAGCTTGACCATCATGGGATAAGAGGCAATACACAACCACCTAGCAAACATATCAGTTAACCCGTGCCTAACACCTGCATCTATGCGCACACGTGTTAATCACTCAAAGAAGCTGAGACAGATCACATCTGCTACAGATGCATTAAACTACAGTTTTTTCCTACGCACTGTTCTACTATGTAACTCACTGCCATCTACTACAGCTGAGGACCCTGACTTGGCATCTTTCAAGTGAGAGCTATCCTCCTTCTCCCTTTAAAGATTAGGGCCCCAACTGTAAATAAATTCCTAATGCTAGTCTAAAGATGTGTCGCATGGGCCGCTACGATAGCCGAATTGGTTCAGCCTAGAAGAATCTGAAAAGGCAGATGGTACACTTTCCTTAATTTCTGCCGTTCCTACAATCTTTCCTATTTTTCCAATACTTTTTCTTTTTCTACCAAAACAGTAAATAGTGACAGAAGTAACATAAGCCTTAGATGTAGAATAAAAAGACTATTAGATTTGTATTTTGCACTCGTTCTTCTTCTTATACATATTCCCGTGTCGCGTTTCTCTTTCCTTATTAGAGCGTTGAGTGTTTAAGAAAGCTGTAACAAAAAGTACGCGACATTATTATTTGACTGTAGAATATTTTGTGAAAATATCAGTTCTGCTCTGAAGTATCATCATTTTCTCTCGCTGTACTACCACCTTTATTTGTCATAACGATTACCATTTACTGTTGAACTTGCATTATATATTTATATTATATCCATTGCTGTTTTTACACATGTAGAATCTTGGAATAAAATAATTTGAATTTAATTGAATTGACAGAAACATCATGAGGTGGTTGACTCAGTGATACGCTACTTGCATTGAATAGCGTTCCAAATACCAAACAAAATGTAATCTTGATATATTTTTTAAAATAACTAACCGCGTCCCGTTAGTTTTTCACATAAATTGCATTTGTTCAATCATTAATTATTAATTATAAGAATAGTATAAAGCGTTGTGTTTTGTTTTTTTGCAGATTACTAACTGGTGATTTATTTAAGCCTATAGTAGAATAAGACAAATAAGACGAAAAATAAAAACTCAATATTGTATTTTATTATATGAAAGCATTGTTATCAAGGTGATAGTCGATTACAGTGGATTAGGAGATACAGAATCACTTGGGTAAAATGTCTAATTAACGTGTCTATTTAGTTTCTGATTTAGATCCACTCGTTTTGCTGTATGAATGGAATATTTCTGAAATTATTGTCCTATAACTGCGATTTTTGATAGGTTATTTTGCACCAATATTTACATATATTTATTGTATCCTTAGAAGTGCCAAACTTTAAACTTATTTGATGATTGCATTTTGACTTCAGTCTCTAAAACATTTTATAACAGCAACTATTCGTTATTTATTAAGTATTAACTTGTCATTTCAACAACACACTTCATTCGGTCAGTAAAGAATCTTATTTTTCGGAGAGGTGTGATTCATTTTGCATGGAAATTGCACCAAATCATTTCACTGCTGCATCAGTTCGTCGATGTAAGGATGAGGTTTCCATCTCTGCTTATTTATTAATAAAATGTATTTCTGTTGTTTTGTAAATCTTGAACAGAAGGTACGTCTGTATCAAACAATCAGAAACGATACCAGAATCTCGGTAAAATGGTTGCCGTGTTAAACTTGTTTATAAGAACCGTTCTAGACGTTTGTCTTGAAAACGAGCAAGCGTCGCAGATGATCTAGACTAACCCTAATGTACAATCGGAACTGCCTCAACCATTTTTTTTTTCAAAAATAATCTCGGAAAGGAATAGACATCATCTTGGATACTACTTTTCCGTCACGTGGGTTCAGTCACGTGGAATAAACAATGGTGGCGCCTTCATCCAAACGAGTATAACAGTTAATAAATAATACAAATATGTTAAAAATCAATCCATTTCCAGGTCTATGTATTTGTTTTGGTTTACACGGTACTTTGCCGGGGCAAATCAATCAAACCCATCTCTTCAATCGTAACTCTTCGCCAATTTCCGTATTCGGTGTTTTCTTGGGAAGATTGGGACGTAAACCGGGCGGTCCGGTGTATCGGGCTATCCTCCGAGCACGTTAAAGAACCATAGAAATATATTCGATAATAAGAGTAGGGCACGGTTCCCGGATTCCTATGTATCCTTCTCCATGATGACAAGTCAATTTAATAGTTTGTCATTGTGAATTATTATATAGGAACTATCTACAAATTTAACAAATACAAAATCTACTTTGAAATTTAAGCACACATACTTTAAATAACAAGTATTTAAAAGTCAAAAAAATAAAGAACAAAGATAATTAATGCTTAATATCAGAATAATATAAGTGTACAGTCATGTAGAAACACTATTTATGATAGATTGGGGGAAAAAGCTGGATAATCTTGCTGACTGGGTCAGTTAATTATTATTACCAGTTAGTATGCAATTTCCTTTGATCTGATGCAGTATCATGCAGTATCCTGCAGAGATTATTCTATTAGAAATACATGTGTTCAAGAAATTGTGGTATTTTTGCATAAATAACCAGTTATCAATTTTTCAGTGATATTGTAACAATTTAAAACAATGAATTGAATGAGTTTATTTAAGTGAATATTCTGAAGAGGATGTTCCACACCTGTATATTGTAAGTATATAACTGTTTTATTGTTATTGTTATATGTCGGAAAATAGCAAGTTTTGTATTTTTCATCTGGTTAGGTAACAGTCGCCTGGAACTTTCGAAATCAGCCCCAGACCATCATCAGACCCATAACCTGACCTCCATTGGTAAATGTTTATATTTATGTTTGTGGGTATGTCCTAAGGGTCTGGTGCTGATTCAAAGATATTCGGGCACAGTTAATTAGGATGATGTTCGACATTTCCATGAAAATGGGAATAATGCAGAAATGACAGCGCTCGACATCTCCATAAACATGAGAGTAATGCAGAAATGACTGCGGTCGACATCTCTGTAAAAGTGAGAGTAATGTGCAATGACAGCACCTGACATCTCCTTAAAAATGGGAGTGATGCAGAAATTACAGCGCTCGACATCTCTGTAAAAATAAGAGTAATGCAGAAATGACAGCGCTCGACATCTCTGTAAAAATAAGAGTAATGCAGAAATGACAGCGCTCGACATCTCCATGATAATGGGAGTAATGCAGAAATGACAGCGCTCGACATCTCCATGAAAATGAGAGTAACGCAGAAATGACAGCGGTCGACATCACCATAAAAATGAGAGTAATACAGAACTTACAGCAGTCGACATCTCCATGTAAATGGGAGTAATGCAGAAATGACAGCGCTCGACATCTCCATGAAAATGGGAGTAATGTGGAAAGAGAGTAAGAGACAACACTTGACATTTCCATGTTCATGAGGATTTGCTTTTTACACAAGTCAGGATATGACTTGTTATTGTATTGCTTTGTCAACTTTGTAAGTTAGGGATTAGAAGTTTAATTTACAGTATGAATTTTGTATGATATTCATCTCAACACCCCATTTAATGATAAGATCATATTTATTTTAGTCAGTTTTGTTCAAAGGGCTGGCGTGGAGCAGTCGGTAGCTTGGCGGATTTGTAACCGGAGGCCCCGGGTTCAATCCTCCGTGGTGCCACTGAGTTCTGTTGATGTGTTCTTGGGCAAGACACTTTCCCTTAGCCCCGTCCATCGGATGCGGACGTAAACCGGGCGGTCCCATGTATCGGTCTATCCTCCGAGCACGTTAAAGAACCATAGAAATCTATTCGATAATAAGAGTAGGGCACGGTCCCGGATTCCTATGTATCTTTCCCCTCTCTCTGGAGCGGCTCTAAATAACCTATACTGTGTTGATGAGCCGTTAAACAACATTCAATTCAATTCAATTCAAAATGAATACATGTAGTGACAACATATTCCAACTTGTTCTATATAGGGTGCCGTGTGTAACAAAATTATTTAGCTCAAAAACATGTTGTTTTTCACTATTTAACATAATGGACTGCATCATATTTAAATAAATCGACATGATTTAAATAAATTGACACTATTTAAACAAATTCTCTTGATTTAAAGTATATCTATAAGATTTAAAATATATCCTCATGATTAAAATATATCCATACGATTTAAATCATTAGAATATATGTAAATATTAAGCATATAATTTATATGCTTAATATTTACATTTTAAGCTAAATGTGCAACATTTACTTAAAACAATTTAGTCCCCGCCCGCGCATAATTCAAATATTTCTATTTATGCTCATAGAGGATTTGTTTAAATGGTGTTAATTTATTTAAATTGTGTGGATTTATTTAATTATAATAATAATAATAATAATAATATTCTTCAAACGAATAATCAAATCAAAATCATTTGGATAAAATCATATATTTAAATCGTGAGGATATAATAATCTAAATCGTAAGTATATACTTTAAATCAAGAGCATTTATTTAGTGTCGATTTATTTAAATTGTTCCACTTTATTTAAATTTGGTGCAGTCCATGTTAAATAGTGAAAAAAAATGTTTTTGAGCTAAAAATATACATTTTTTAAAACGGCGCACCATTGTTCCATTTTATAATTTCAGTCCATTATTTTTGAAAAAAACTGCCACGATGTGTTGGCGAACATTGCCGCAACTTTGCAGTGAACATCACCACAAGCATCGACAGAACATTGCAGAGAAACATGTTATGCAAATGAAGTTTGCTGCAAAGTTGCCGCACACTTTTACAATGCAAAGTTGCAGCAAACATCGCCAAAACATCGCCAGAATATTACAGCTAAAAGCGTTATGCAAATGAAGTTTGCTGCAAAGTTGCCGCACACTTTTACCATGCAAATGTGGTCTGCGGCAAAGTTGCGGTGAACATCGCCAGAACATCACCAGAACCTCATTTGCATATTTGTTCGCTGCAACTTTGCCGCTGACCTCATTTGCATGATAAAAGTGTACCGCAATATCGCCGCAAACTTGCAGCAATGTTTGCCGCAGAGTTGCAGCAAATAGTCGCCAGAAGGATATGTTTTTGGTAAGGTTTCAGGTAGTGAAGGGTAGATTGATTGCTGCAGTAATCTAAAGGTGAAGTATTGTGTTGTTTCACATGGTGCTTAAAATAGGCTATGCGTGCTGTTGTTTAAGTAAAGCTATGTGGAGATTTTGGGTTTTATAATTATTTACTATTATGTTAAGCTGTTAAGATTAAAACTATAACAATAAATAAAAAGTGAAATGGAGTGGAGAATGGATTTTAAGTTTTGCTATTAGATAAGGAAGATGTGAAGCTATTATAAACTAAGAAACGTCCAAGTTTGACGGGAATACCATATTGATTATTGTTTCCCTCAGTTTGAATAAATTATTATGTCAGGAACATCTAGGTGTAGCATACCCACATTGCAACACAGGAAGTGTCGGCCTGTGGTAGTCGCATAATGGCGTCAATAAATAATTCTCATTTCTTTTTGGAAAAAAAGGCATTTTCACTAATTTAAAGTGCTATTTTTGGTTTATATCAAATTGTTAATCTATTTGTTATATTGTTCAAGCATTGTCATGTTAACATTGTGAGTTTTTTATTTTGCTTATATGGAAATGAGTGTATGAATACAATATTACGGCATCTCAGTGTTTATGTTTTTAAAGGGACCATTCATTCATGAAACAAGTTCTTTCTTAGAAGATACATGACCATTTTTCTGTGGATTTTTTAGCAGGATATGTGACATTTGCGATGAGAATGTAAGTTATTCATTTTTAACTTGGGCCTAGATATGAACGACAACATGGCATTTAAATTTTAATTCACACACAACTCAATGCAACAATCAATGGGCGTGTTACACCTCTATGACTACTCCCTGATAAAATAAATAAATATGTTCGTCAGCAGTCGCCATAATGTTTAGATCAGACTACACCAATTACCAACCAATCAGCGGGCAGGGAAACAGTTTCAGGGTTTATTCGGAGCTATTACACAGAATCTCTTATTTTTGATTGGTTGTCAAGGTAAACAAACCAAAAACTCTTGCTAAAAATTTAAATTTCAACTTTTGAAGAGTACTTATAAAGGTTAAATCATGCATTTGTGCAATGTATTCATAATGTGTTGCATAATCAAAGAAAGAAGTATATTTTACATATTCAGCTTTTTCAAAAAATACTCAATGTATGGCTTCTGTATGTTTTTTGATAAAACTAAGATAGGTCTTTCAAAACAAGTAATAAAAAATATAGCTTCCTATATTAGGGAACTCAGTATAGAGCTTAGAGCTATAAGGTTGGCCTATGGAAAATGAATCGGTGTAGTATGACCTAAAGATAGATTCTGCATAGGGTAAAAATGAAAGTAAACATACTTTTTCCCTAACACAATGATTTGAAAGTGTGAGAAATGTTGAATTATGGTGTATTTTGACTTTTCTTATAACTCTTTTCATGGTTTTTAAATATTTGAAAGTTTTATGATGCAACATAGGTAATTTAAATTCCTTTATTGAAGGTAGTGGACACAAAATTAGCCATACCTGACACCTGGTATACAAAATTAGCCTGTAATGCACATGTTTGACTAGTTAAAGGTATATCTAGTAAGTTTTATTCATTTCTGAGGGCTTTGCATACATTGTTTGACAAACATGTCAGAAAGCGACAATATACATCTGTCCGAAAAGATGTCGAAAAGCCGCTTTTGTCTGTTTTAAAGAAGATGTTGAGGTAAACTCTGACTTTGAGTGCATCGCTTCTATACGGTTAGTATCGATATGCAAATACGTTATGCGGTTTAATACATTTTACAAATTAAATTATTTAGTTGGCAAAAAATATGACCTTTTGTTATGTTTTTCAAAAGTTTTTTTCTACCCAACCCCTTCATTTTAATGAATTTTCATGGATCTGTACTTTAAACAGTGCTTATTGGCTGCATGGTTACATGAAAATGACCTGTAAAGATGGTATAAACAATATCTAATAAAAACATACAAGAAACAGTACAGTAACAGGCAATCTTGTATAATGAGCATATTGTAAACAATGACAATGCCCTAAAAATGGAGTTGGGGAGGATAGTCTCAAAATAATGTTTTGTCATTTCTAAATTGAAAAGTTGCATTTTCTTGATGGTTTCACATATAGAACCTGCTGAATAATGTTAATTAATTCATTTGAAGGCAGATTTTGAATACATACAAAAACCGTGACGTTTTAAGGTAACATCTGCTAGTTTGACCCCTGAAAATCACAAATATCATTTTGAGTAGATATTATTTTCAAGATAGCTTCAACTGGTTGAAAATCACATGTTGCTGATGAAATCAATTTAAAATCACTTTATTTGAAGCAAAAGATTGGGACCGTTGTTGAGGATTATGCTTAAGCCAAAGCTCTTTTAGGCCCTCATATTTTGTCGAAAAGGATTTTTTTCTTAAAACGAATGACATCATTTCTCTCAGATCGAATGTATCAAACAATTTAGCCAGAAAAAAACAACTTCAGTCAGGTTTGAATGTCTCTTTAGATCAGACTACACCAATTACCAACCAATCAGCGGGCAGGGAAACAGTTCCAGGGTAAATTCGGAGCTATTACACAGAATCTCTTAATTTTGATTGGTTGTCAAGGTAAACAACCCAAAAACTCTTGCTAAAAAATTAAAATTCAACTTTTGAAGAGTACTTATTAAGGTTAAATCATGCATTTGTGCAATGTATTCATAATGTGTTGCATAATCAAAGAAAGAAGTATATTTTACATATTCCTCATGTTTCTACATGCAAGTAGGTGGGTCAGCAACATCCGACCCAAACAGCTTTTTCAAAACATACTCAATGTATGGCTTCTGTATGTTTTTTTGATAAAACTAAGATAGGTCTTTCAAAACAAGTAATAGAAAATATAGCTTCCTATATTAGGGAACTCAGTACAGGGCTTAGAGCTATAAGGTAGGCCTATGGAAATGAATTGGTGTAGTATGACCTAAATCTTATAATTGAAGAGCTCGCTACTGCAAGAGTTTTCGTTTCTTGGAAATAGTTCAATATGGCGTCGAGTACTCTCCTAGTCGGAATCCCGAGTGACGGAATCCGACGAGGCAGTTCCGATTGCCTAATGTACCGTAATAAAGCGAGAGACTCATTGCAGTGCTTAATAAAAACTTCAACATTGACTTAAACATATTTTATTGCCATATAAGTAAGCAAATGGGTCGGGCCACAAGTTCTATCAACATTAGTTATGGCCCTTCCCAATACAATGTGTTACAGAAATGTACATGGCTAAATAGTTACATATTAGCTTTTACAAAGAATTATAAACAAACTAAAGATAAATATATATTTGCTGATATAGGTTTTGTTCGTTGTTGTGAAATATAATTACGATTGAAGAGAAAAGGAGTAAGAAGAGGAAAGGAGTAAGCTGTATGAAAGTTATGAAGGAAGAAGATGAGGTAGTGCACAAGTTGCCAATACAGTGAGTCAGGACAGTATTTACGTTTGAAAATGATTTGTTAGTATGCAGTAGGAACGCCAGCCCTATGGCGTATGAATATTTATCAAACAAGGTCACGTGATAAAATCGATAACAAAATGACATTATTGGGAAAGTTTTCACTGGTCAGATTTATACACCTCTTATCTATAAACTGTGATTATGACAAAACACAATCACAGATCGTTGTTAAAGTAATAATATTCACAAACTACATTGGTCGAACATAATTGGTGTACACTTCGTGTAATTCCCATTAATAGTTAAAGGTATTTTTCAAAGGGATGAATTTAGGTTGTTTTTAGGTTTAAATTGCCAACAATGCGCTTTTAAATCAAAATCGATTTATTTCGTCATTTTAGAAGCGAGACTAAAAACAAATGCATGTACGCGTAGATAAATCTGTCCTCTGTCCATATGCAAAATTTTAATGAAATCGGAGACAAGTACTTTTTTTTTCCCAAAATTAACTAACATGACCCACGGACTCAAAGACGGCATAACGCATATACATTTACAGACGCGACCGGGTACACAAGAAATGAAATAATGGAATTATTTCAATACATATATTTCAAATGTATGTATCCATGCATTCCAGATTAAATTTCTGATCTATACATGCTTTTGGTTTATGCCGGAGTGCTCCGAATAGGTTTTAACAAACCAAATTGCAACGGTACGTCGGGAAAGGAAATGAGGATGGTGAAAATATATGTTGCAGTGTTAATTTTCTGAATCCGAAAAAAATGCAAAAAAAATGAAGTTTTAACAGCGAGAACGAATTTTTTTTCATGAAAGTGTTCATTGACATGTCGACTATTAAAAACCAAAATTTAAAGTCAATCAGAAAAAAGTACTTTTTTTCCCCCAAAATTAACAAAGTACACCGTGTTCGCTAAAATATGAACAATCGCCTTTCGAAGTTAATTTACACGCGGGATATAACACCATGAAATTGTGAAATCCTTTTTAAGAGATATATTGATTTCAACATTGTTCTGTATTTAATAAATTATTAGAGTAGAATGTTCACAGTTTTTTTCAAGGACATCATTACGGTAGTATCCCTGCAACCCCGCCCCTCATCCCACCCCCACCACCCTCCATACCGTATTGATTAAGTTGTATATAGCTGCGAATGAGCAGTTGTAATCAAATTCGATTTATTTCATCATTTTAGAAGCGAGAATAAAAACGAAATCATATAGATACATCTCTCCTCTGTATAAATGTAGAATTTCAATAAACGGAGACAAGTACTAATTAAGTAACAGGACCGTCCGACCCAAAGACGGCAACATTCATATCCATTAAGAAAAGACGACCGGCTACAAAAACAATTAAATAATTTCGTTATGTAAACACATATATTTAAAATGTATGTGTCCATATAGTTTACACTAATTTTTTATCTATACATGCTTTGGGTTTATGTCAGAGTGGCCAATGTATTTTAACAATGTTGCAACTGTATATCGGAAAATGAAATCATGATGGCGGCAACATACGTTGCAGAGTTAATTTTCGAAATCAGAAAAAGCGATAAACTAATATTAGTTTAACAGGCAGAAAGAATTATATTCTTTTAACTGTTCGTTTAAAACTGAGGGGGCGACTCGAGTTTTAAAGAAAGCAAGATTGGCATGTGTCCCTTTAACCAAGTAAATAAATGACTGACGAGTAACAGACATGCTACTGTCAGTAACAAACATGATTATGTGTAGACTCGAAGATTTCATAACATAAACATGTGGACATGACATTGTGTCAATGGAGCAAATGCCAGATGTGTGGTGTTGTTAAACACTGTACGCGTGAAACCAAAAAGTGCGGGTCGTTTATATTTATAGGGCATATATAGTTATAAATATATATTTATATATATTATTCTTTTATATTTATATGGTCCCAGAACGCAGTCATACTCACTACTATATTGAAAGTAAATACTGAATATACATGTGCGGTGCGTTACGATCTGTAGTATTTGAAAACAGACATATTAAACATTTCCCTGAACATATATAATCATGATAAATACTATATTCATGGAATTATTTTTTCCTGAAAAGAAAATACATGTTTGTTTTCAGCAATTGAAATCTACTATATTCTGCGAATATTGCTACTTTGAAAATTTGAATACGTCTGTTTTAATCAAATAGCATGTTTTGTTTGTTTTAATATATATATTTTTTAATTTATGATTTAAAAAAAAAATGGATGATCGGAATATGTCTTAAACACTGTTGAATCCTGTAAATTAAAAAGAAGTGGTTTGGTTCAGAGGCGACAATATCGGTGAACAAAACCACTTGTTTTACCGGATTCAACATTGTGCAAGAAAATATTCATATATTATACCATTAATATTATAACATGTGTGTTGTAACAAATGCTTATCCTTGGATAGTGGACTTGACCTTTTACCTAAAAATCAAACGATCATCCTCTTTCCACTGTCCACCAATGAAGTTTCATGAAATTTGCTTTAGGTAAGAGGAAAAACTGTGTTGGCAATACTTTTCTTTTTCCGTTCATGGTAACGGACCTTTCAACTACTGACTTCAAAATAAACAGGGATTATCATTTCACCAAAGGCAGTAGAAGTATGAAGTTTTATGAAATTAGCTTCAGAAAGTAATAAAGAGTTTGATTGCGGACACGATTTTTCATGATCAAGTCACTGTGGCGTTGACCTCAGATTTATTGACCTCAATATTAATAGGGATCATACTCTTACCAAAGGCAGTCAAACCATGACGTTTGAATATATCAGGGTGATATTGACCTTTGACCTATTAACCTCAAAATCATTCATGAGATTTGCTTTAGGGAAAGTGGACTTAAGTTTACAATATTTTACATTATCATGTCACGGTGACAATGACCTTTGACCTAATGACCTCAAAATCAAAAGGCATCATTCTCTCACCAAATGCACTCAAACCATGAATTTTGCTTCTGGGGAAGTGGACAGTGCAGACAAGGTTTTTCATAATCATTATTGGGTCACGGAGCCCTTGACCTTTAATATTTGATATGCACATACTGATGCTTCGTACAAAGTTTCGTCAAAATCCAACAAGTAGCGCAGACAAGGTTTGTGACGGACGAACGGAAAGGCCAAATATAATCTGTCTCACCTACCACTTTGTGGTGGAAGACATACTTATAAAGACAATATGTTAGTTCATATGTATACTTTATTAAGCAAATAATTGAGCGAACATAAACTTGAGCATTGACTCTGGACAGTGGTGTACATGGAGTCTTCTTCCACATGACGAGACTGAAAGAAAAGAAAGACATAGAATAAAAAGTTAATATAAGTCGAGCAGAGTATTCAATTTGAATCAGGTGTTGCGAGGGGGGAGGGGGGGGGGGGGGGGGGGGGGGGAGGGTAGGGCATGTTTAGGGGAATGGGACAGTTTACAATTTAATTATTGTTTAACGCCTCATCAACACGTTGTTTAGGTTATTTCGAGCCGCCCCAAAGAGAGGAGGAAATATACATAGGCATCCAGGAACCCTGCCCTACGCTTGTTACCGATTAGATACCTATGGTTCTTTAACGTGCTTGTAGGACAGACTCACATAAAAGGACCATCCGGTTTACGTTCCCATCAGACGAACGGGGCTAGCAGGACACATCGAAGTAACCCAGTGGCGCCAGTAAGAATTGAATCCGTGTTCACTGGATTCAAAGCCGATATGCTATAAACGTCCCTTGACCAAACTGAGTAAATGGCACATCAACATGGGGAGAAAACATTAATATACAACTATTTATTTTCTCTCTCAAAACCTGGTGATGCCCCTAGTTTTAGAAATAAAACATGATAAAATAGGGCAGTTGAGAAGACACTTTTGTAGATGTGTGGTCTGTTCTGATGTGAAAATGTGTAAAACAGACACAAGATTAGAAATTTGCTCTGTGTCCCTTTAATAAATTGGGGACCCATCACATAGACCATAATCATATTGTAATTAGTTGATGTTAAAGGGACACACGGCAATCTTGAAGTATTTATCAAGCTTTAACATTAGCATCTCCATTTGTTAACCTTGTAACATTTTAAATTTAAACCTGCTTGCATTAAAAGTTATTTTTGTCTTCGTTATTCTATCAAATATATTATAGGTGCACTATTATCAACAGTAAGTAATGTGTAAAACAATTTCTTCTGAACTATTCTAATAAATAATATTTATGATGCACAAATGCAAACTATGCAGAAAAATTAACCGAACTCCAGAGGTTTAAAACAAATAAAAACTGCCTAGTGTACCTTTAACACAACTTGTTTTCGCATGTATCCAGTACATGTAGTTTACACGAGCTCATATGACAACAAGAAAAACTTGATGCAAAGCATCAATTCGGCGCCAAAATTTTGAAGAATTAAAACATACGTTATTAAATAACAGTACACGTGTTTATCAGTTATTTTAACTATCTTATCATCAGTACTAAACCTTGGTATATTTAGTGGTCATGGACATAATATTAACAAACGTTGCTATGTTGACTTGGTTAAATGTATTTTGAATTAACTAGGTCATTCAGACAATTTTCCAAACGGTTTCGTTGCAGGACTTTCCTTAAAATGTGTTAAATGAATTGACTGCATTAGGTTTAAATAAATAGTTTATGGAAAGATAAGGTGATGAATGCCGAGTGATTACAAAGTCGTTGTTGAAACATTTGGGGAGAAAGCTAAGTAAGCCAAGAATTAATGGACAATGCACTTCACATATCTGTTTGAATTTTTAACGTCGTTTTTATGCCATGAAGGGCCAACAGACGGTCAGTTTTAGACTAATTGTTTTTGTTTTGTTATTAAACCTAGTACTGTATCACATGAACCATCTATACAGGTGACTGATAATCTACTCATTTGAATTAGTGGCTGGAGACGAGGGACAATAAGACACAATGTTGCATGTCAATCATTATAAAGGGTGTACGCTATAGAAATAGTGTCATGTTTAAAGAAAACATGGTACTGCCTGAGGATCCAACTGACCTCTGGATTCAAAGCCCAGTGCGCTACTAACAGTGGTAATGCCGACTTTTTCAGTTTTGACCAGAAAACCTACTTATGTGCAAAAATAAGTGAAGAAGTCAATTATTTATTTCTTAACTTTTATTGAACATTATAAAAATATATATTAAAACTTGTTTCTTTCATTAGCATCAAAAATATGTTAACAAACAGGAATAAAAAGACGTTTGTACTTAATTGAACATTATAAAAATATATATTAAAACATCAAAACTTGTTTCTTTTATTAGTATAAAAAGTATGATTTCGCTGATCTGGCTGAAAAAATTGTAAATGTGCAATGTAGATTTTTGGCACATTAAAGGTTTTACCAGAAGTTGAACTTAGTGATATAGTTAATGACCTGAACAACCTGATTAAATAAACTGGAGAGAAGTTGATTAATACCAGGATGCTACACATGAAGTTTCATTTAAATCAGACTGTTTGTTTCTTTAAGGTTATACATAAGTTAATTTTATAACGTAGTAAATGACATGATCCACCCAATTTGAACAAACTTGAAAGGTCAATGCTAAGATGCTTAACATAATGTTTCATGAAAATTTCAGTGTTGGTTACTGAGAAGAAGACAGATGGATGACAGCCTATGGTAAAGCTGATCTTGCACAAGCCAGTTCAGCTTAGAAAACAATATAAAATGCAGTGTCCAATCTAGGATCTAAAAAGCAGGGGGGATTTTCCCCCCTTCCTCTAAAAATGTGGGGGGATTTTCAAAAGTAAAGGGGGATGGGTTCAAACAAATCTATTACACCCTTTTCATAACACTATTTCGACTGGAAGTCGCATAATTTTGAATATTTTTGATTCCGAGTCTGCGCTCATAAATCTACTTTCGTTTTCAATACATTTGTCTGCATTTGACAGTCAAAATGAAGCATTACAAAATTAGCGATTTCCCGTAAACGAAATTTAAATGCCAAAACGTTCCGATATATCATCGTATTTTCTCATTTCTTAGCAACATTTAATGTAATTTGCCAATAATAATTAATCAAAACGATTTAAAAACGAGAACAATGTGAAAACATTTGAAACGCAGATATTACGATCGATAAATTTCGTTAAATTTTTCTAAAATTCGTATTACGCATTTAACCATTTGATTTTATAAGGGAGATAAGCACGCGGGAGACATCGTTTTAATGAAATGATTTTGTATAATTTTTGAATTATTGGTGCATCATTTCTTACAGAAATTCAAAATCGCTAAGCAGTTTTATCTCTTGTGTTTATATCTTATTCTGGTGCGTTTTATAGCATGCTTTAAATGCCATTTAAACATTTTTTAATTACAATCCAAACATACTCAACTATCAGTCCTTTTGATTCCCCATGCCTAAGGTCAAAGTACTACCACAGTATGTCCGGCGCCCTCAGGGGCGCCGAACAATCACGCTGCATTATCACTGAAAACATTTTTTACTCTAACTTTGAACAGCACCGTGCAAGCATAACACAAGCTCCATTTAAAGAACTACACAAGTGCAAACAATTTTTTAAAAGGCTCTCACCTCCATATGATCCAATGGCATTTAATACGGCTTGATATTCTGAAGTCGTCAGTATCAATTCACTTAGAGCTGCTCAAGGTCACGATTCACATTTGAGGCCTTTCTGAAAACAACATCAATCCAATGTCAATGATCCAACAGACATAGTTTATCCTTTGTTATACATAATGTAACATATTTAAAAAAGAAAAGATAAAAGAAGAACTAAATTAAATAAAGCATGGAAACTACTTGTGCTCAATAACACGGTTAATATAATAAAAACATCTCTCATCATTCATTATACATGTAAAATATAATGTAGCCTAACTGGATATCCATTAAAATCATTGTTCCACTTTCACAGCATATTTCCAGCCCATGGAATAGTCATTTCTTTTGAGACACATTGGAGGCAAGCGTAGTAGCTCCACCTCCTTAAAGGCTTTTAAGTGAAGTGTACTTTCTCGAAACTGCGTTGTTTATTTCGCAACAGAAAGTATGTAATAAATGTAAATAAATGTCAATTCAAAATCACTTCCTTGCCTCAAAACTTTACTGTACATAAATATGAATCTGACCGATTTCAGTCAAATGTCTATGGCAGTTTACATTGTTTCAATGGTAGTTGTATCGGGTTATGTATTCACGAATGTGCGAGAAAATGGGAATAACATAACGATATAGAGACAACGCTAACAATTTACATTCATGCATCTGAGGGGTGGGGGTGGGGTGGGGGGGTTTCTAGTTTCCTTTCCCCTCCTTGTTTTCGGTATGCAAGTTCCATCTACCCCCACACCCCAATCTACCGTACTTGGGTGGGAGCGGGGTGCTGGGGACATTGATAGCATTTCTACTAGTAAATGTTTAATTCCACGAAACGTTCTACAGTTTACTGTACATCCAGTTACTGGAAAGATCGGAGTACACGAAAAATATGAACTTTCTATTAAACAGTATACGCCACGTTTTTAGGCACTATATTTGGCTAATGTCTAAATATGTACGATCTAAAAGTGGTGTGTACTGTTTATTAACAAACACATTTTAATGACAAAACAAATACCTTGATCATGGACCTCTAGCAGCAGACAGTAATCCCAAATCCAATTTGACCAACATGTCAATTTCACGTGTCAAGTTATGTCACGGTGACCTGTCAGTCACCAACACTGCATCGTGTTGACACATACTGGGACGTTATTTCGTCCGGTAAGGTATTAGTTTTTACATTATCTACGGTATGAAACACTGTACGCGTGTTGTTAGACTCCATAGGTTCCCGTAGTGCTCGCCGACGCAGCGCGCCCAATTTCGGGTGTAAAAAAATGGCGTCTGTTTTAATTGAAAATTCGTAAAATAGTCCGTAAAATACAAAGAAATAGTCCATGTTCGCGGAGTTAAAATGCGAACAGAACTGATATGTTATAGGTCCGTGGCGTTCCTACTGATGTGTTGGTGTTTGAAACGTTTGGTCTCACTAATGTAGGTCTGAAAGGCATTAAAATCAATTCCTTTTCCGCGTCGGATATGTGTCGCCTACCAAAAAGCAAAGTGTTCAAGTTGAACGGATGAAAGCGAAGAGTAGATTGAAACAGGACATGTCGTTGGTTTTGAAATCTATTACACTTAAAAATGAAATGCTCGGCATCTTCTGTTTCATACCCACAATCGCAACTTGGTGATAGTCTTAGGTGATTTATATAAAGGTCTTTGTTAAGATTGCTGCATGAATTACGAATTCATGTATGTAGAACAGCAAGTGATCGTGAGCCATAAAACAGGTAAATAGGAACTGTAGGACTAACGATTACAGATCTTAGAAGTTTTCGTTTAAAATAGTAAGTGATTCGGAGTTTCTGATTTCGGGTGATAGATCGTTCCACATAGTAATAGCGGATGGAATAAATAATTTAGAAAATATTTCCGTTCGTCTTGCTATGGTCTCGTAGTTATTACCATTTCTAAGGTTATATGGGTTGTTTTCTTGAACAAATGGAGGAAATAGATTGGTAACATACGATGGCATTATGCTACTATTTACTTTATAAACAATAGTAAGTTTTTGCATTTTTCGTCTATCTGATAATGATAACCATCCAATTTCAATTAGTAAGTTATTGATGGATACTGATCGCGTTAGTCCAGTCACGATGCAAGCAGCCTCATATATAACTTGTTCGAGTCTTTCTCTATCGTAGACAGATCAACCATCCCATACAATAGATGCATATTCTAGGATAGGGCGCATGTATGATAAGTAAATTTGATTTAGTGTTTTGCGTTTCAGTTTAATTTTAGATGACGCATTAGGCCAATAATTTTTGTGGCAGATGTTACAATACTGTTATTGTGTTCGTGCCATTTACCATCTGAACTAAGAATTAAACCCAAATGCTTGTGCGTATCAACGAATGGGAGTTGAACGTCATTTAAAAATAGTTGTGGACGGCGATCAGTGTGATTAAGGGAGAAAAATAATACTTCAGTTTTATTAGGATTAAATTGAACAAGCCACTGTTTCGACCACTGAGCTATAATATGTAGATCATGATTTAAAATACCCTCCATATCATCAATACTGGATGTGGATATTGAGAGAGAGCTATCGTCTGCAAAGAGGCGAGTAATGCTTAGCATATTTTCAGCAATATCATTTATATAGATTCAGAAAAGAAGAGGACCCAAAACCGATCCTTGAGGTACCCCAGCCTTCAAATATTTAGTCTCAGATGATGTTGTACCGACCCTTACTCGCTGAGTACGACTTAAAATATAATTTGATAGCCAAGACAACAGCTTACCATTAATACCGTTTTGCTTTAGCTTAAATAGAAGGCCAAGATGTCATATGCGATCAAAAGCCCTTGAGATATCATTAAATACTATACAAGTGTACAGTTTGGCATCGAAAGCTTGGCAAATGTGGTAATACATATCATAAGTTGATAAACTGTGGAGTGACCTGGTAGGAACCCAGATTGGTATTTGAAAAAGAGATTATTCTTATGAAAAAATTTATAAATATGTTTAAACAATATCCTTTCCATAACTTTTCCTACAAGCTAAGTAACGATATTGGTCTATAATTACTAGGGAGGCTATCTTCACATTTTTTGAAAAATGCCATAACTACAGCTGTTTTCCAAATATCTGGAAATATGCATTCTTCGAGTGACCTGTTGAAAATTATGCATAGCGGCTTTGAAATAGTATGCATTGTTTCTTTAAGCATCTTGTGACTTATTTCGTCGTCCCGCATGCTTTGTTTATATTCAGTTTTTTTATAATATCAACTATTTCTGATTCTTCTGTGATAATAGATTCTAGTTTTGCCTGCGTTTTAAGGTCAAAATTTGGTAGAGAAGCATGCATAACATCAACGGATGATATAGATATAAAATAGTCATTTAGGCTGTTAGCCTTGTCTTGGTCTGATATAGAGTAAGTGACCTGACCATTTGGTAATATGGTTTTCAATGGTGGAATGATTTCTGAATGTTTATTAGATTTGATAAAATAATGTAACGGTTTCCAGTATTGACGCTGATCTTTGACATTGGCTTCCGTAATGACTTCTTCTATACTATTATAAAACTTTTCTTTTGCATGTTTCTTTAAATTATTGACTTTGTTTCTAAGCTTTTTATATATAGCCCACTCTGATGTAATATTATGTTTCAAAGCTTTGCCTTTTTGTTTATCACGTTGTCTTGAAACTCGGCGTATTTCCGAATCATACCAAAGTTTGTCGTTTGGACGGATAGTAACATCTTTATAGGGAATACACATTTTGATTAATTCTACAAATTTTGCAGTGAAATTTCGACAAGCATCATTTACGGAACCGTTATAAAGAAATGACCTATCTGTTTTGCGAATGATTGTATTCAGTTTATCAAAGTCAGTCTTTTTATAAATCCATACGCGTCTAGTATATGTTGGTTTAGAACAAAAACTAAACTTAACATGTACATATGTGCCAAAGTGGTCACTGATGTCACTTGGTATATTAATAATTCCAGAATTAAAAACATTTATTGAATCTGACACTACAATGTGATCTAATAACGTCGAGGAATGATCTGTCACTCTAGTTGGTTCAGAAAAAACATTTTTCATATTGTTTATGATAATAATGTATCGTAATTTATGGTTTTCATGCCTTAATTGATCTTCATTGATGTCTCCGACTATGATAACGTTGTTTGATATATCGAGAGCCATATCTATTGCATAACACAGATTTGTCCAAAAGACATTATTTGAATTTGGTTGGGAAGAAGAATGGCCATATGGAACATAAACGGATGACTATGATTGACTGTGTGACTTCTTGGACTACTTGGCAATAGAGTATTACAGGAAGGAAGAGAGCATATGTAATATATAGCGAGACAACGAACAAAACAGAACAGCGAGGTGCAGTATTCATAAATATACCACAATAAAACTTGTGATATTTTGGGAAATAAGAGGAAAAAAACAAACAACTAAATAATACAATAATAAATTGAAAGACAAAACAGACTTCATGTATACTCAATTAGTAAGTCAACGAGTATGTTGTTAAGCGAGTCATTCCATGAAACAGACAGAATGACAAATGGATGCTATCAATCAATCAATCAATCAATCAATCAATCAATCAATCAATCAATCAATCAATAAATCAATCAATCAATCAATCAATAAGACCTGTCAGAATAACTGTGAGAATAACAGTGAGAATAACAGTTAGAATAACTGAAATAGAGCTGAAATGGACATGCGACAAAACAAATAGAGTATGGTTTCATCTCGTTGGTTAATTTAAACACCTCGTTCAATTGTAAACAATAATTTCACTCGCCCCGAAGTTCAATTGTAAACAATAATTTCACTCGCACTTCGGGCTCGTGAAATTATTGTTTACAATTGAACTCCAAACCGTGATATATTAAACGATAATTCACAGTAAACAATGTTCTACGTAATAGATAGAGTATGGTTTCATTGAGTTAGTTCATTTAAACATCGAGATGGGCGTAGGCCATCGAGGTGTTTAAATTAACCAACGAGATGAAACCATACTCTATTTGTTTTGTCGCATGTCCATTTCAGCTCTATTTCAGTTATTCTAACTGTTATTCTCACTGTTATTCTCACAGTTATTCTGACAGGTCTTATTTTCAATTAAACGATTTACACCTGTGTCTGAACAAAGAGAATTGTCTGTGACCATATGCTACAATTCTTAAATATCTTGCAAATATCGAATGATTTATAATACAAACAAACATAGTAAGCTGATTTATTATGTAGTTTTAGGTACTAATATGTTCATGCAACAATGGAAGTGTACCTCTATGTGAGTGTACATTGACCCAGCGAAACCGAAATAGGGCGAATATAATTCTAGGAGGACCCTACTTACTACCAAGAGTATCAATGACTATATATAGTAACGCTAACAGTGTATATTATACAACTATGGACTTTTCAGCTGTTATACATGATGTGATATGCATATCAACATCATGTATAACAGCTGAAAAGTCCATAACTGTTTTATTATATAACCCTCAATTTACAATTATATAAAACAGGTCAATATCAAAAAAACAATTATATAAAACAGGTCAATATCAGAAAAACAGGTCAATATCAAAAAATCAGGTCAATATCGCTAGATATTTTTTCTAAAAAATTACTTTTTAGCCAATGAAAACGCGTCTATTTATAGGTTATATAATAACATGGATTACACCTATTAGCACGTATTAGCCATGTCCGTGTCGTTGGGCACAGAACAGATAAATGGGACTGTATTGATGTAAACTATGTTTAATCATGACATTTCTGAAATTGTCGTGATGTACTTATGTGGCCTGAGTTGTCTACATTCCTTGAAACGGTCAATGGAGAGATAGTAATACTAATAATAATAGCAGTGTACTCACGTTCCCTCAGAGGTTCGTTTGATGTACAAAAGTAACGAATTTCTATTAAATAAATTAATAATGAATTGAGGGTCTATATTTAAGTAAATTAATAATGATCTAAAGTTCTATATTAATATGTGGGTGAATTACATCGTAAGTCACATTAGGGAAATAGTTGACAATAGTTATACAGAAGGTTAAATTGAATTCGTGACGTCATTTTATCGATGAGAGTTATTCGTAGTTTTCTCAATAAATATGATTATGCGAAACATGCCAACTTATGCAAAGGATAGGTATATAGTCTTATTTAATAAATCCTAGAATGGATTTGTCTAACGGGTATATATAAATAATATATACATATATAACACTATACAACACTGTGTCACTGTGTATATATAGCACAGTAGTGATCTAGAATCAATGTAATGACAATTTTGCCATAATGTCACCTGTATCATAAAGCTTCACGGGTGCATCACTTTCCAGCTTTTTGGCGTATACTTGGCCATTGCGAGTCCAGAAGCTATCGAATTGCTTAGATTTCCTAACTGGCAAAAGGGCTTGTATTATTCTGTGATTGTGCTGCGTTAAATCCTCAGATATGAATATTTTCTCGGGATTATTTTTAAGTTTTTGATTTGCCAATGAACACTTTGTTTTTGTTTTGGTATCGAGGGCTGGAGTGGCGCAGTCGGTAGCGCGGCGGATTTGTAACCTGAGGCCCCGGGTTCAATCCTCCGTGGTGCCACTGAGTTCCGTCGGTGTGTTCTTGGGCAAGACACTTTCCCTTAGCCTCGTCCGTCGGATGGGGACGTAAACCGGGCGGTCCCGTGTATCGGTCTATCCTCCGAGCACGTAAAAGAACCATAGGAATCTATTCGATAATAAGAGTAGGGCAGGTTTCCGGATTCCTATATATCCTTCCTCTCTCTCTGGGGCGGCTCTAAATAACCTATACTGTGTTGATGGCCGTTAAACAACATTCTATTCAATTCAATTGTTTTGGTGTCGCGCGAACTTGATGATTTGTCGCTTGCCGTATGCATTTGGTCGACCGATTGGATTCCATCTCTCGATGTCTGAATCTACCAGTTTGTCAGCCGTGGACAGAACATTTCTATTCAGATAACTGACAATGGACGATGTAAGAGTAGCTTCCGATACGTAAGGTTCTATCTTGAAGTTAGCGACCCTGATAGAATTTCGGCGGCCATATTGTTCAAGGTCGTTTGTTTCCATCTTAAGGACCTTCACTTGAGATGAAAGGGCTGCAACTTCGTTTTCAAGCGCGTCTATTTTGGCAACTTTGGCATTGAATGCAGCAGTGTGTTTTTCAATATGCACTTTTTGAGACTCAATTATCTCCATTTGTTTGTTGAATGTCTCTTGAAGTTCCTTATTGGACTGGACAATTTCTTTTAATACGCTTGTACGTAAACCTTCAATGGCCTTTTCGACGGCTCTGTCAATAGCGTTTTCTACAACGGGAGTTATCATGTTATTAATGATTGGTGCAATACCCGACATAAAGTTTTTCTCATCAAATGTTTTCAACAGCAGTTCAGAAAAAACTTCAAGATTGCCGTGTGTCTCTTTAATATGATCAGAAATTATAAATAGATAATATTACAAATGGTACGACCTTTGTAAGTACAAAACAAAAACAAAAAAAAAGTCAATTGCTTGACATTTGCATAAGTTCATTGATTTACGCTTTAGTTTATAAACCGTTGCGCAACCTTTGAGAGCTCTTTCGGGATGGTATATCCCAAACATCAACACTGCTTGTGCGATAGTTGTGTCGTGGGAAACATGAACACATCCTGCACACACCCCGAGGGGACTTCGTCTTTACAAAGTAATACCTGAATATTTGTATAGCTGAATTAAGGGACCAGGCAATATTTATTAGGGGGTTGGGACCGGTACAAAATGGCATGGGACAGGTACTTCTTTTGTCGCGACAAATGGGACGATACATTTTTTTCGCTAGCTTGCCATGGGACGTACACTTTTTTAAAGTGAAATTCTTCCCCCCTGCCCCGCCCCACCCCACCATACCCCCCCCCCCCCCGACCCCCAAAAAAACTTTAAACAATTACAAATATTGAAGCAGTGATAAAAGGCCCCCTTACCAAAAACATAGGTTTCTGGCGACTGTTTGCTGCAACTCTGCGGCAACAACTCTGCGGCAATCATTGCTGCAAAGCTGCGGCAGACACGTTTGCGGCGAAGTTGCAGTACAATTTAACCATGCAAATGAAGTATGACAAATATGGAATGACGTTCTGGTGATGTTCACCGCAGCTTTGCCGCAGACCTCATTTGCATTGTAAACATTTCATTTGCATAACACTTTTAGCTGTAATCTTCTGGCGATGTTTTGGCGATGTTTGCTGCTACTTTGCCGCAGACCTCATTTACATTGTGAACACTTTGCAGCAAACTTCATTTGCATACATTTTTTCTCTGCAATGCGATCGACAATATTTAAATAAATGCTCTCGATTTAAAGTATATCCTTACAATTTAGATTATATCCTCACGATTTAACTAAATGGTTTTGATTTAAATAATTGTTTGTGAATTCTAAATAAATGGACCTTTGTTTTACTAATTGTGCAACAATTTAATTAAATTCACTATATTTAAATAAATCGACACAATTTAAATAAACTGACACTATTTAGATAAATGCTCCCAAAATTAAAATCTGTCATTTCTGCATTACTCTCATTTTCATGGAGATGTCGAGTGCTGTCATTTTGCATTACTCCCATTTTTATGAAGATGTCGAACGCTGTCATTTTTGCATTACTCCCATTTTCATGGAGCTGTCGAGCACTGTCATTTCTGCATTACTCCAATTTTCATGGAGATATCGAGTACTGTTGAGCACTGCCACTTCTGCATTACTATCATTTTCATGGAGCTGTCGAGCACTGTCATTTCTGCATTACTCCAATTTTCATGGAGATATCGAGTACTGTTGAGCACTGCCACTTCTGCATTACTATCATTTTCATGGAGCTGTCGAGCACTGTCATTTCTGCATTACTCCAATTTTCATGGAGATATCTAGTACTGTTGAGCGCTGCCACTTCTGCATTACTCTCATTTTCATAGAGATGTCGAACGCTCTCATTTCTGCCTTACTCTAATTTTCATGGAGTTGTCGAGCGTTGTCATTTCTGCAGTACTCACATTTTCATGGAGATGTCGACTGCTGTCATTTTTGCACTACTCTCATTTTTATGGAGATGTCAATCGCTGTCATTTCTGCATTGCTCTCATTTTCATGCAGATGTCGAGCACTGTAATATCTGCATTACTCCAAATTTCGTTGAGATATCGGCGCTGTTACTTCTGCATTACTCTCATTTTCATGGACACATTTCTGTATTACTCTCATTTTCATGGAGATATCGAGCGCTGTTGAGTACTGTCATTACTCTAATTTTCACGGAGTTGTCGAGTGTTGTCATTTCTGCAATAATTTGCATTACTCACATTTTCATGGAGATGTCGAGTGCAGTCGTTTCTGCATTACTCCCATTTTTATGAAGATGTCGATCGCTGTTCTTTTTGCTTAACTCACATTTTCATGGAGATGTCGAGCACTGTCATTTCTGCATTACTCCAGTTTTATGAAAATGTCGAATGCTGTCATTTTTGCACTACTCCCATTTTGGAGATGTCGAGCACTTTCATTTCTGCATTACTATTATTTTCATGGAGATGTCGAGCACTGTCATTTCTGCATTACTCACATTTTTCATGGAGATGTCGTGTGCAGTCATTTCTGCATTACTTCCATTTTTATGAAGATGTCGAATGCTGTCATTTTTGCATTACTCCCATTTTCATGGAGATGTCGAGCGCTGTCATTTCTGCATTTACTCTCATTTTCATAGAGATGTAGAGACTGTCATTTCTGCATTACTCCCATTTTCATGGAGATTACGTGTGCTGTCATTTCTGCATTACTCCCATTTCCATGGACATGTCACTAACTGTAGCAGTCCAATAGGCACCAATGGTGCCTGGATATCTTAGAATCAGCTCCAGACCCTAGACAACACACGCATATATACACACATCTACCTATTGAGGTTATACTGATCATATTATTTTGCACTTGGGATACTATTTTAATTTTTCTGGTTTTAAATGTTGGAGTTATCGTGGTGTTTGGTATTTAAAACTGTTCTTGCAATGAACACAATTGATTAAATGTTTAAAAATAAGGTTCCACGAAACAAATTACACTTGGCTAAATTACTTGTTCAGTTGGTACGTCATTTGACATAAAATACAAATTTCACTTTTAATAGTAGTAAGTAACTGGAAATAATAAAATGCTGTATAAAGTCTAAGTTTTGCGCAGCTGTTTTGGCTAAAAGAGTCTTCAGATACAGCAGATCAGAATGGAAAAGTTTGTCGTGATGTTATGTGAGTAAAAAAGACGCCAAATCTGAATTTAAAAGATAGTGGTGATGTTACGGCGTGCAATATAAAAAAAATCGGATTAGTAAAATTTGTCGCAATGTTGTGGCGAACAAAACAACATGCAAGTAAGTTTGTGGTGATGTTATGGTGTACGTTGCAAATAAATAAATGTTTCTGGCGAATGTATAGCTTTTTGGCGAGTTTGCGGCAAATTCGACAAAGATGACCATAATGTTTGCGTCAACATCACCGCTAGTGGCGAACATTGACGAACAATTAAGAATTGTTGCGGTGAACAAAAGTGTTCACTGCAAGCTTGCAGCAAACCTCATTTGGTAAGGAGGGCGCTTATGGACCAGGTAATATTTATCTGGGCATTGGGAATGGTGCAAAATGGCATGTGCCAGGTACTTTTTTTTGTCGCGACAAACCATGGGACGATACCTTTTTTTTTTCCTTTGCTTGCCAAGGGACGTACACTTGTTTTTTTTGCACCGGTCCCAACCCCCAACCCCATAAATATTGCCTGGTCCCTAAATACGGATAAGTCTATTTTTAGCTGATTCGTGTTTACAAAAATACTGGTTTCCGTATCATCACATGATCGATAACGCGGCAGCCACAAATCACGTGACTCCATCACACATTACAACATACTGTATTACGCATGTGTTAACACTGTATATTTCATATCTATACTTTGATTATATAATCTAGTGACTCTACTTTAAAGCTAACGGTCAACATTTGGAGATGTTCAGCTTAAACCGTAGGGTCATGGAGATACAAAATCGTTATCGTCTTTTAGCCACATTGTTATCAAAAATTATCATTCAAGTTAAACGTGTCTGGTGGAAGAAACACTCTGTCGCAATGGAGAATGACAATGTCACATATGAGACGTGGAAATTAGGCTTTGAAATGTGCCGGGATTCCCTCGGAGGGGTATGGGCCGAAATAACAGAATCCGAGTTTCAGATCAAGAGATTGAGGTAAGTAAAACGTACCAAACATAGATATTTTGATTTCAAATAAGTATTATTTAAAACAAATTGGCCTTAACCGAGCCTCTTTATATATAGATCTTAAGCTTACCAGTGGCTATAGATGCGTACAGGCAGTTCCGTCAGAGCAGTATGATGCTGAGTAACTGGATTGGGGCATCTAAAGGGATACAACATATATACAGCATATATAAACATAAACACGTGACATATGTCAAATTGTTATTTTGGACTTTAAACCCCTTATGCAATGTACAAAGGTTATATATCGTATGTTTTATATAGTATCTCTTGTTAAAGGGACACTGTCCGTAAGTCAGCAGATAATAAGCATAGCCAAATAACAATCTGATTTGTATTCAGTGAATTGTATGCATGAAAACATGAGCATATACCCAGATAAGTCGTAGTAATACATTCGTGAGTTTGAGTAAAAAAATCGTTTATTATTTGTAAACAATGTGGGACCCACAATAGTTTACAGTTTGTGCTGTCCGCAATATGTGCAATGGTTTGTCGTGAGCATAATACATTTTAGCTGCAACCTACACAAAGGTGTGCTGTGAGATTATAGATGCACTAGCCTCTAACTGTACCAAGGTTTCTTGTGGGTTATAAATGCACCAGCCGTAACCTGCACCAATGTTGTTGTGGGCTTATATATACATGAGTCGAAACCTGCACCAAGGTTTGTTGTGGGCTTATATTTACAATAATCTTAACCAGAACCAAGGTTTGTTGTGGGCTTATATATACACTAATCTTAACCTGAACCAAGGTTTGTTGTGGGCTTATATATACACTAATCTTAACCTGCACCAAGGTTTGTTGTGGGCTTATATATACACTAATCTTAACCTGAACCAAGGTTTCACCTTTTCAGTATTTATTGTCGTGAGCTTATATATGCACTAGTTGTACCCTGCACGAAGATTTGTTGTGGTCTAATATATAGCAGCAACATGCACCAAGGTGTGATGTAAGTTTATATATGCACTAGCAGCAACATGCACCAGGGTTTGATGTAAGTTTATATATGCACTAGCAGCAACATGCACCAAAGTTTGATGTAAGTTTATATATGCACTAGCAGCAACATGCACCAAGGTTTGATGTAAGTTTATATATGCACTAGCAGCAACATGCACCAGGGTTTGATGTAAGTTTATATATGCACTAGCAGCAACATGCACCAAGGTGTGATGTAAGTTTATAGATGCACTAGTTGCACCCTGCACCAAGGTTTGATGTAAGTTTATATATGCACTAGCAGCAACATGCACCAAGGTTTGATGTAAGTTTATATATGCACTAGCAGCAACATGCACCAGGGTTTGATGTAAGTTTATATATGCACTAGTTGCACCCTGCACCAAGGTTTGATGTAAGTTTATATATGCACTAGCAGCAACATGCACCAAGGTTTGATGTAAGTTTATAGATGCACTAGTTGCACCCTGCACCAGGGTTTGATGTAAGTTTATAGATGGACTAGATGCACCCTGCACCAAGGTTTGATGTAAGTTTATAGATGCACTAGTTGCACCCTGCACCAGGGTTTGATGTAAGTTTATATATGCACTAGCAACAACATGCACCAGGGTTTGATGTTAGTTTATAGATGGACTAGATGCACCCTGCACCAAGGTTTGATGTAAGTTTATAGATGCACTAGATGCACCCTGCACCAAGGTTTGATGTAAGTTTATAGATGCACTAGTTGCAACATGCACCAAGGTTTGATGTAAGTTTATAGATGCACTAGCAGCAACCTGCACCAAGGTTTGATGTAAGTTTATATATGCACTAGCAGCAACATGCACCAGGGTTTGATGTAAGTTTATATATGCACTAGCAGCAACATGCACCAGAGTTTGATGTAAGTTTATATATGCACTAGCAGCAACATGCACCAGGGTTTGATGTAAGTTTATAGATGGACTAGATGCACCCTGCACCAAGGTTTGATGTAAGTTTATAGATGCACTAGTTGCAACATGCACCAAGGTTTGATGTAAGTTTATAGATGCACTAGTTGCAACATGCACCAAGGTTTGATGTAAGTTTATAGATGCACTAGCAGCAACCTGCACCAAGGTTTGATGTAAGTTTATATATGCACTAGCAGCAACATGCACCAGGATTTGATGTAAGTTTATATATGCACTAGCAGCAACATGCAACAGGGTTTGATGTAAGTTTATATATGCACTAGCAGCAACATGCACCAGGGTTTGATGTAAGTTTATATATGCACTAGCAGCAACATGCACCAGGGTTTGATGTAAGTTTATCGATGCACTAGCAGCAACCTGCACCAAGGTTTGATGTAAGTTTATAGATGCACTAGTTGCAACCTGCACCAAGGTTTGATGTAAGTTTATAGATACACTAGTTGCACCCTGCACCAAGGTTTGATGTAAGTTTATAAATGCACTATCAGCAACCTGCACCAAGGTTTGATGTGAGCTTATATATGCACTAGTTGCACCCTGCACCAAGGTTTGATGTAAATTTATATATGCACTATCAGCAACCTGCACCAAGCTTTGATGTGAGCTTATATATGCACAATCATCAACCTGAACCAAGGTTTGATGTGAGCTTATATATGCACTAGTTGCACCCTGCACCAAGGTTTGATGTAAGTTTATAGATGCACTAGCAGCAACCTGCACCAAGATTTGATGTAAGTTTATAGATGCACTAGCAGCACCCTGCACCAAGGTTTGATGTAAGTTTATAGATGCACTAGCAGCAACCTGCACAAAGGTTTGATGTAAGTTTATAGATGCACTAGCAGCAACCGGCACCAAGGTGTGATGTAAGTATATATATGCACTATCAGCAACCTGCACCAAGGTTTGATGTGAGCTTATATATGCACTAGTTGCACCCTGCACCAAGGTTTGATGTAAGTTTATAGATGCACTAGCAGCAACCTGCACCAAGGTGTGATGTAAGTTTATATATATATGCACTATCAGCAACCTGCACCAAGGTTTGATGTGAGCTTATATATGCACCAGTTGCACCCTGCACCAAGGTTTGATGTAAGTTTATAGATGCACTAGCAGCAACCTGCACAAAGGTTTGATGTAAGTTTATAATTACACTACACGTAACCTGCACCAAGGTTTGTTGTGAGCTTATATATGCACTAGTTGCATCCTGCACCAAGGTTTGATGTAAGTTTATAGATGCACTAGCAGCAACCTGCACCAAGGTTTGATGTAAGTTTATAGATGCACTAGCAGCAACCTGCACCAAGGTTTGATGTAAGTTTATAGATGCACTAGCAGCAACCTGCACCAAGGTTTGATGTAAGTTTATAGATGCACTAGCAGCAACCTGCACAAAGGTTTGATGTAAGTTTATAAATACACAACACGCAACCTGCACCAAGGTGTGATGTAAGTTTATAGATGCACTAGCAGCAAGCTGCACCAATATTTATTGTGAGCTTATATATATATGTTAATTGTGCCTCCAGGCGAATGGGTTATGATGTAGAGATACCGTTCATCAGCGTGTGTTGCAGCTATCCTTTTTAAGAAAGTGAATGCATACGCTTGATTTCTGAGTATCTCGTCATAGCTAGGCGCCCTGCCGTAGTTCGTCCGAAGGTTGTCTGTCCTTGGTAGTTCACAAATATTTCTCCATATATATACGCGACCTGCAACATTTGTCATGGTTTCATGTGAGTTATAGATACAATAGCCGCAACATTTGTCATGGTTTGATGTGAGTTATAGATACAATAGCCGCAACATGTGTCATGGTTTGATGTGAGTTATAGATACAATAGCCGCAACATGTGTCATGGTTTGTTACGAGTTATAGATTCACTAGTCGCAACATGTGTCATGGTTTGATGTGAGTTATATATACAATATCCGCAACATGTGTCACGGTTTGATGTGAGTTATAGATACAATATCCGCAACATGTGTCATGGTTTGATGTGAGTTATAGATACAATAGCCGCAACATGTGTCATGGTTTGATGTGAGTTATAGATACAATAGCCGCAACATGTGTCATGGTTTGATGTGAGTTATAGATACAATATCCGCAACATGTGTCATGGTTTGATGTGAGTTATAGATACAATATCCGCAACATTTGTCATGGTTTGATGTGAGTTATAGATACAATATCCGCAACATTTGTCATGGTTTGATGTGAGTAGTAGATATACTAGCCGCAACATGTGTCATGGTTTGATGTGAGTTATAGATACAATATCCGCAACATTTGTCATGGTTTGATGTGAGTTATAGATACAATAACCGCAACATGTGTCATGGTTTGATGTGAGTTATAGATACAATAGCCGCAACTTTTGTCATGGTTTGATGTGAGTAGTAGATATACTAGCCGCAACATTTGTCATGGTTTGATGTAAGTTATAGATACAATAACCGCAACTTTTGTCATGGTTTGATGTGAGTTATAGATACAATATCCGCAACATTTGTCATGGTTTGATGTGAGTTATAGATACAATATCCGCAACATTTGTCATGGTTTGATGTGAGTTATAGATACAATAACCGCAACATGTGTCATGGTTTGATGTGAGTTATAGATACAATATCCGCAACATTTGTCATGGTTTGATGTGAGTTATAGATACAATAACCGCAACATTTGTCATGGTTTGATGTGAGTTATAGATACAATATCCGCAACATTTGTCATGGTTTGATGTGAGTTATAGATACAATAACCGCAACATTTGTCATGGTTTGATGTGAGTTATAGATACAATAACCGCAACATGTGTCATGGTTTGATGTGAGTTATAGATACAATAGCCGCAACTTTTGTCATGGTTTGATGTGAGTAGTAGATATACTAGCCGCAACATGTGTCATGGTTTGATGTGAGTTATAGATACAATAGCCGCAACTTTTGTCATGGTTTGATGTGAGTAGTAGATATACTAGCCGCAACATTTGTCATGGTTTGATGTGAGTTATAGATACAATAACCGCAACTTTTGTCATGGTTTGATGTGAGTTATAGATACAATATCCGCAACATTTGTCATGGTTTGATGTGAGTAGTAGATATACTAGCCGCAACATGTGTCATGGTTTGATGTGAGTTATAGATACACCAGCCGCAACATTTCTCATGGCTTGATGTGAGTTATAGATACAATAGCCGCAACTTTATCGTGGCTTGATGTCAGTTATAGATACAATAGCCGCAACATCTGTTATGGTTTGCTGTGCGTTATATATTCACTAGCCGCAACATGTGTCATGGTTTGATGTGAGTTATAGATACACTAGCCGCAACATTTGTCATGGTTTGATGTGAGTTATAGATACAATAGCCGCAACTTTATCGTGACTTGATGTCAGTTATAGATACAATAGCCGCAACATATGTTATGGTTTGTTGTGAGTTATAGATTCACTAGCCGCAGCATTTGTCACGGTTTGATGTGAGTTATATATACACTAGCCGCAACATTTGTCATGGTTTGATGTGAGTTATAGATACAATAGCCGCAACTTTATCGTGACTTGATGTCAGTTATAGATACAATAGCCGCAACATATGTTATGGTTTGTTGTGAGTTATAGATTCACTAGCCGCAGCATTTGTCACGGTTTGATGTGAGTTATATATACACTAGCCGCAACATTTGTCATGGTTTGATGTGAGTTATAGATACAATAGCCGCAACATGTGTCATGGTTTGATGTGAGTTATAGATACAATAGCCGCAACATGTGTCATGGTTTGATGCGAGTTATAGATACAAAAGCCGCAACATGTGTCATGGTTTGATGTGAGTTTTTGATACAATAGCCGCAACATTTGTCATGGTTTGATGTGAGTAATAGATATACTAGCCGCAACATTTGTCATGGTTTGTTGTGAGTTATAGATACAATAGCCGCAACATTTGTTATGGTTTGTTACGAGTTATAGATTCACTAGCCGCAACATTTGTCATGGTTTGGTGTGAGTTATAGATACAATACCCGCAACATGTGTCATGGTTTGATGTGAGTTATAGATACACCAGCCGCAACATTTCTCATGGTTTGATGTGAGTTATAGATACAATAGCCGCAACTTTTATCGTGGCTTGATGTCAGTTAAAGATACAATAGCCGCAACATTTGTCATGGTTTGATGTGAGTTATAGATACAATAGCCGCAACTTTTGTCATGGTTTGATGTGAGTTATAGATACAATAGCCGCAACTTTTGTCATGGTTTGATGTGAGTAGTAGATATACTAGCCGCAACATTTGTCATGGTTTGATGTAAGTTATAGATACAATAACCGCAACTTTTGTCATGGTTTGATGTGAGTAGTAGATATACTAGCCGCAACATTTGTCATGGTTTGATGTAAGTTATAGATACAATAACCGCAACATTTGTCATGGTTTGATGTAAGTTATAGATACAATATCCGCAACATTTGTCATGGTTTGATGTGAGTTATAGATACAATAACCGCAACATTTGTCATGGTTTGATGTGAGTTATAGATACAATATCCGCAACATTTGTCATGGTTTGATGTGAGTTATAGATACAATAACCGCAACATTTGTCATGGTTTGATGTGAGTTATAGATACAATAACCGCAACATGTGTCATGGTTTGATGTGAGTTATAGATACAATAGCCGCAACTTTTGTCATGGTTTGATGTGAGTAGTAGATATACTAGCCGCAACATGTGTCATGGTTTGATGTGAGTTATAGATACAATAGCCGCAACTTTTGTCATGGTTTGATGTGAGTAGTAGATATACTAGCCGCAACATTTGTCATGGTTTGATGTGAGTTATAGATACAATAACCGCAACTTTTGTCATGGTTTGATGTGAGTTATAGATACAATATCCGCAACATTTGTCATGGTTTGATGTGAGTAGTAGATATACTAGCCGCAACATGTGTCATGGTTTGATGTGAGTTATAGATACACCAGCCGCAACATTTCTCATGGCTTGATGTGAGTTATAGATACAATAGCCGCAACTTTATCGTGGCTTGATGTCAGTTATAGATACAATAGCCGCAACATCTGTTATGGTTTGCTGTGCGTTATATATTCACTAGCCGCAACATGTGTCATGGTTTGATGTGAGTTATAGATACACTAGCCGCAACATTTGTCATGGTTTGATGTGAGTTATAGATACAATAGCCGCAACTTTATCGTGACTTGATGTCAGTTATAGATACAATAGCCGCAACATATGTTATGGTTTGTTGTGAGTTATAGATTCACTAGCCGCAGCATTTGTCACGGTTTGATGTGAGTTATATATACACTAGCCGCAACATTTGTCATGGTTTGATGTGAGTTATAGATACAATAGCCGCAACTTTATCGTGACTTGATGTCAGTTATAGATACAATAGCCGCAACATATGTTATGGTTTGTTGTGAGTTATAGATTCACTAGCCGCAGCATTTGTCACGGTTTGATGTGAGTTATATATACACTAGCCGCAACATTTGTCATGGTTTGATGTGAGTTATAGATACAATAGCCGCAACATGTGTCATGGTTTGATGTGAGTTATAGATACAATAGCCGCAACATGTGTCATGGTTTGATGCGAGTTATAGATACAAAAGCCGCAACATGTGTCATGGTTTGATGTGAGTTTTTGATACAATAGCCGCAACATTTGTCATGGTTTGATGTGAGTAATAGATATACTAGCCGCAACATTTGTCATGGTTTGTTGTGAGTTATAGATACAATAGCCGCAACATTTGTTATGGTTTGTTACGAGTTATAGATTCACTAGCCGCAACATTTGTCATGGTTTGGTGTGAGTTATAGATACAATACCCGCAACATGTGTCATGGTTTGATGTGAGTTATAGATACACCAGCCGCAACATTTCTCATGGTTTGATGTGAGTTATAGATACAATAGCCGCAACTTTTATCGTGGCTTGATGTCAGTTAAAGATACAATAGCCGCAACATTTGTCATGGTTTGATGTGAGTCATAGATACAATATCCGCAACATTTGTCATGGTTTGGTGTGAGTTATAGATACAATAGCCGCAACATTTGTCATGGTTTGATGTGAGTTAAAGATACACTAGCCGCAACATTTGTCATGGTTTGGTGTGAGTTATAGATACAATAGCCGCAACATTTGTCATGGTTTGATGTGAGTTAAAGATACACTAGCCGCAACATTTGTCCTGGTTTGGTGTGAGTTATAGATACAATAGCCGCAACATTTGTCATGGTTTGATGTGAGTTATAGATACAATATCCGCAACATTTGTCGTGGTTTGATGTGAGTTATAGATGTAGAATAAAAAAGATTATTAGATTTGTATTGGGATATATGCACTCGTTCTTCAGCGTATATATAAACTAGTCGTGCAATCATCATGGCATTTTGTTTTTAAAAAACTCGCCGCGCCCGTTAGTTTTTCACATAACTTGCATTTGTTCAATTAATAATTATTAATTACAAGAATAGTACAAAGCGTGGTATTTTTTTTTTTTTGCAGATAACTAGCTGGTGATTATTTTAACCTATGGTAGAATAAGACGAAAGATGAAAACTCAGAATAGTATTTAATTATAGGCAAGCAGTGGTATCAACGTGATATCAACGTGATAGTCGATTACAGTGGATATGGAGATATATAATTTCTGAAATTATTGTCCTATAACTGTGATTTTTAATAGGTTATTTTGCACCAATATTTACATAGTTTTATTGTATCCTTAGACGTGCCAAACGTTAACAAGTTAACTTATTTGATGATTACATTTTGACTTCAGTCTCTAAAACAATTTATAACAGCAACTATTCGTTAGTTTATTGAGTATTAATTTGTCATTTCAACAACACACTTCATTCGGTCAGTAAAGAATCTTTTTTTTCGGAGAGGTGTGATTCATTTTGCATGGAAATTGCACCATATCATTTCACTGCTGCATCAGTTCGTCGATGTAAGGATGAAGTTTCCATCTCTGCTTATTTATTAATTAAATGTATTTCTGTTGTTTTGTAAATCTTGAACAGAAGGTACGTCTGTATCAAACAATCAGAAACGATACCAGAATCTCGGTAAAATGGTTGCCGTGTCAAACTTGTTTATAAGAACCGTTCTAGACGTTTGTCTTGAAAACGAGCAAGCGTCGCAGATGATCTAGACTAACCCTAATGTACAATCGGAACTGCCTCAATCATTTTTTTTTCAAAAATAATCTCAGAAATGAATAGACATCATCTTGGATACTACTTTTCTGTCACGTGGGTTCAGTCACGTGGAATAAACAATGGTGGCGCCTTCATCCAGAAGAACTGGAGAGAACTGTAACTAATGTTGTAATAACTTGTAGTTCAATCCATTTGCATATGTTTCTATGAATATTGTGATGTTGAATTGATGTATTGTAACATATCTGCAATAAAATATTAATATGAATTTTAGGCACTGCCTAAGACCGAGCAGAGCTCTTAAAATTAATACTTACATGATATATCGGATCGCATGTAAAATTTAACTTGTAAACCAAGTATTTTACTCTTAATAATTATTCTATATTGTTGTGATAAAATACTAACCTATCTTAAGTTTCTTGTCAATCAACATATGAGTAAATTAATTGACTATTCATAATTTCGATCATCAAAATCAGCTGAACAAGCAATGGCCTAGGCATTTTACACACCTCTAAATTGTGGTAGGTGGTAAACTCAAACTCGATCTGTATCATAGTTTGTTTGTTTGTATGGTGTTTTACGTCATTTTCAACACATTTAAGGTTATATACTAGTATGACGGTCGATTTTTTTTTGTGTTGGAGGCATCCACCCACTTTTCCTGGGTAGAACCAGTACTGTAAAGCTCCTTCCAACGGTAAGAATCGACACTTCCTCACTTACAAGTCGAGCTCCCAGTGAAATTCGAACCCGCAGCGATGAGAGGTGAAGGTTTAGAATGCAACGTCGTTAACCATTCGACAACGGAGACGCTTCGTCTTTATCATAGATGATCAACCAAGTTTATTGTAAAAGTTTAGGTATTTACAGTGTGATTTTTTTTAAAGACAAATTTTGAAAATTATCTTATTTTTACTCTTTCAACTCAAGAGGCACCTTTCCTGGGTTTATATTGTTTTCCAGAGAGAATAGTTTTGTATCAGACATATCTTTTTGGCAGCGACTACAAACAGTGTCATTGAACATTTTCATTTCAGTTCTTCTTTCTAGACATATTTCGCATTTAGAAAAAAACGTACGACATCCGTTCTATTTCAAAGGCAGGGGCTGGCGTGGCGCAGTCGGTAGCGCGGCGGATTTGTAACCGGAGGCTTCAATCCTCCGTGGTGCCACTGAGTTCCGTCGGTGTGTTCTTGGGCAAGACACTTTTCCTTAGCCTCGTCCGTCGATTGGGACGTAAACCGGGCGGTCCCGTGTATCGGTCTATCCTCCGAGCACGTTAAAGAACCATAGGAATCTATTCGATAATAAGAGTAGGGCAGGTTCCCGGATTCCTATGTATCCTTCCCCTCTCTCTGGGGCGGCTCTAAATAACCTATACTGTGTTGATGAGCCGTTAAACAACATTCAAACTATTTCAAAGGCAAGTATAGCATCCATAGCAAGGTTGAATTTTTCATTTTTCTGGAATGGTGCAGCTTCTGGTATGTCATTTATTTGATATGTTTTGATAATATACCTTTTTTCCCGTTTATTTCTCATTTCCCTTTTCTTTGATTCTGACTATGTTTCGTTTTCAAAAGGTTTTTCATAATTGATTCCTAGTTTCCTACATAAAGATTGGATGTCATTGGTTATATTAGAGTTGGAATTTGTGTCCTTATTTGGTTCAGTATATGGTGTACTAATATAACTTTCTGAATTATGTTTGCTCTTGTTGCCATGCGTGTTTTCGGTGGGTGATATTCGCTTTTTACTTTTACTACTATCAGCGTCATTAGAACTTGAAACTGTTTATTGTTCAAAAGCAAGTCAATGGTTGTACATGACAATTCTCCTTCATTGGTTGAAAAAGAAAACACCCTAGACCATTTATCATTTCCCTCTCGTAATAACGTTTGGTCAAGTCAGGACTGTGGTAAATTTGTACTAACTCCTCCATGTCAACCCGGTTATCAGCAATATTATAAAATTATTGCCTTTTAGTGAGGTCGATATGTGTATTTATCGACTTGAGAAAAGTATTTATTGCCTCGGTCGATATCACTTTTCTCCGGTCGATAAATACAACACATATCGACCGAACCTAAAAGGCAACAATTATTTTATTATTAAATCAAATTATTCATAGGAATTTTGAATGTCTTTTGGAATTTTGCTGAATTTTGAAATTTGAAATTTTTGAATTTTGAAATTCGAAATTCAGCAAAATTCAAAATTTCAAAATTCCAAAAGACATTCAAAATTCAATTCAAAATTCCATGAAAAAATTCTCATCCACAAGCATGACGGGATTGATTACGCAATTAATTACAAAACTTAAACTGACTGTAAAATGATAAGACGTAATTCAAAAGAATATATTAACAGTTAATAAATAATACAAATATGTTAAAAATCAATCCATTTTCAAGTCTATGTATTTGTTTTGGTTTACACGGTACTTTGCCGGGTCAAATCACCCAAACCCATCGAATCGACGTGTATCTTTGGAAATACCTATGAGCATTATTTCCGATGATCTACGGAAATGAGCGAGTTTGTAAGATTGCCTAATAAAGGACAAATGACAAATGTTGCGGTTACCATAATAAAGCGAG